>JAVCKZ010102353.1:0-20615 GCA_034780755.1 Lepetodrilus elevatus
GGAATTTGATCAGCATACCCTTAATGGTTATATAGATATTCAACTTTAAGTATATCACTGTGTTTTACCACAATTAATGTGGCTGTGACGTCATGACGTCATAAAAGAATGTGGCGCTCTGAGGGTTAATGATAGTGCAGAACTATGAGCATGTATTCCGTGCATAATTTATATATAAACACATTATTATTATTATTTCTACTCTGCGTCTCATAGGACTACCTCCAAAGGCGACGAGGCCTGCCTGTGAAGATCCGCTATCCCAGCGGCATGGACAAAACACATCGGCGCAAAATAATGAGCTTTCTCTCCGACAACGGCTGGATAGGTGTGACGTGAAGTGCCACAGCCGTCTCCAACACTCGGCACGAAAATAAATCTGCGACGACTTGACGAGCTCAAGACGATAATCTGCGACGACGCGACGAGCTCGCCTGATGGCGTGAAACGAGTCAGCACCAAAGGGAAGAGCTAGACTCTTACCCCCTCCTCCGAGTTCAGGGTGGTGGTTCCAGGGGCCAAAACAGAAAGGTTGGCACCAGTGGGTGTCGTATTTATTCCCCTCCCAACCCCGACAGTGTGCAATGCCAGTTAAATGCTTCCTATTTAGTCATTGTGTATCTGTCGCCCCTTGTAAGTGTAGCTCGTTTAACCCTCTCCCTGCTGGATTAGGCGCAGGCACTGCTCTTTAGGGCATCTCCGGTTGCCTCCGGCATGGAGAGGGTTAAATAGTTAAGTTGGATTCTTTATTGTGTATTTAAAACTTCCACAGTAGTGCAAACTTTGTCACTGTACAAAAGTCTGGTTGTAATTTATTGTATCGGCTCGACTGGTTTGTTGACTCGTCGAGCATCTGAGATCATGCAGCGTATGGATGACGATTTTTATGTATTTTTAGATCTGATTATGAGGACGGTCTGTAGAGGTGGACCAGTTTATGATTGAATATTGTCACTACATTCTAAAACCTGTATTGACATGTCCTATTGATAATTAGAGTCGGGTAATAGAATGTCATATCTCAGAGCCAAATAACCGAGATTTGAACCTACCCTTGGGACCGACCTGAATTTTGCAGAAGTTACCATTTCCATTGATGATAATATTCTGCAGATTTGAGTGTCAATGGATCCGTGTGCACCAATTTCACCTCAACTCCCTCAGGAGTACACAACCAGAGGCTCCTAGGTCAATGTCATAAGCCCGCCTGGATCATCAGCTTCCTGGATGCTGGCTACAGAAGTTAGTGCAAAAATGTATAACATTGAACAAACCAACGGGCTAGTAAGTCAAATAAGAAGAACGAGTTCCCTAAAAAGATACTCGCCCATAACAAAAGGTCGCCACGGGCCACCGGGCGAGTGAGAACTTCTAACCTGAAAACACAATTTCCCATTCTTATTCCTGCATTTCAATGTAGTTGTGTTAATATAATGGATGATCAGATGTCTGAGCTCAGTTACCATCCTTGGAGAGATGGTATACATTAGCTAGTGAGGGTTCACTGCAATGTGTCATCGCCTATGAGTGAAAAGTTCCTGCTGCGCCGTAAAGCATTTAAAATTTAATATAAAAAATCACTGCAATGCTGTGTGGAATAATTCATAATATAATTGGAAACTAATTGGATATAATTTTTAGGTTATCAAGGAATTAATTTTATATTAATTCCCAAGCCTCGGTCCTGCTACGACATGAAATAATAACTCACTCGGCACGTCAATTTGTATTTTAATTGGAGTGTGCTACAATTTTTTATATTTTTTTTAGAAAAGCAAACCAGTTGAGCTGTTCCTGAAACCCTTGTACAAATCTGCTTTAGATTTGACATGACATTATTATCATCATTTTCACATCATTTGATGCGCGCCCACTCATTATCATCAATGTAAATACAATCGAATTATCACAATTTTTACTCATAACCAACATTTCATAGGGATAAAATGCAGCTGATCATTACATTAGTCATTTGTTTACTGTTTGTCCAGCACATTTCATTTAACATTTTAAAGTTGCTTTTATCGTTTAATTCTAGTTTGTAACTGTATATCATGAAATCAAGATGGAGCAATACCACGCGGTAAAAGTTTTAATTTTCATTTTATCATGTTCATAGTGCTGAATACATACTGTCAAAAGAGAACAAAATAAGCTCATTTGAAGTAGATTATGTAGTGGTGCATATCGATAATCAAAATCAAGTCCAAATTGTTTTCCTGGTCCCCGTTCTGCAGAGCGATCATAGCGCTACAAGAGTCATAACTCCTATACAATAATACTGAGTGGCGACTCGTGGCAGTACAATCGTTCTGCAGAACAGGACTCGGGTGTGCACAAATTCTCTGCCTTCTCGTGTTTCAAGAGTTGACACTAACACAAAATCAGAACTTTAAAAGTGCCCTTGGTGAAACAGAATTTAACCCGTTGGGTGTAGACAATGTTCTACTTGTTTGTTTGTGATTGCTAAGAGATAATTGCAAGTGACAAGTATATCATGTAAGAATTGTGTTCAGTTTTGCCTGTTTCAGTGTAATGTTGGTAGTCATTTTTGGGAGTGTCCAGAACTTGAAAGTATCGATAATAACAATAATAATAATGGGCGTATTTATTATACTTCAAATCCATTCTTACATTGTTAACCAGGTAAATGCATCAGTATGCACTAATTTCACCTCAACTCCCTGGGGAGTATACAACCCAAGAGACTGAAGATGGCTAATATGTTCTTCCATTGTTAAAGCATTGGTTTCACAGATAACAAAGTGTTTGGAATGTGCCTACTCATTTTTTGATAGCACAGATTATTAAAAGGAATCTTTTTCCTTGTTTTGCAAAATATTTATATGTGCTCCATTCGAAAACATCCAAACCAATATCTGTGTATCTACCTTAATCAATTATTTTCAGCCCCATGGCTTTTGTCACATTTAGATCTGATAGCAGTACACTTGAATTTCCTGATTTTTTTTATTTGTTTGCTACTATAGCCGTTTGGCTGATAATTTAACTCTCTCAATGCTGGGGGCATGGCTGGATGCTGTGTCCATGTCTAATCCAACAGGGAGAGGGTTAATAGCGCAGCATTATTGACTGAACGGAATATGTGTAAAGCAGCATAACAAGATGTCAGATAAGATAAGATTTCGGCAATTCTTGCATACCAATATCGCAAGTGCATGAGAATGTACGAACATTAGAAATTATGTTTACCCCTGTATTATTGCCCCTGACTTTAGTGCTCTCGAACACTACACAAACCAAAGCCATTTTACATGGAACATTGATTCATTATTAGACAAATTCTGCGAGTGTTGAAAGTAGATCCACTACTGATTGGTAGTATATTTATACGAAAAAAAGTGAATGAAAAGATTCCCCCAGAAAATCTGTATTCGTTTCAGCGTTCACTACAGATATGTTGAATGGGACTTTGGGCGAGAATAATGTGTGTGACTACAGACTCGCGGTGTATAGGTCGTAGCAACTGATGTCCACTTTACATGGAATTACTGCATTGAAGTCTGATTCTATAGTATACGTCATTGAGGTACGACTCTTTACGCTCCGACCATTGTGTGGAACACAGGCCAAGATTACATCAAAACCGTAAACTGTTCAACAACAAGGACATGGCAATTTTCCGCAGATCTGCCTATTTATTTGTCCAGGAGTCGATCTGTATCCCCCTTGGCATGGTTTGGGGCATGCAGCCCGAGCTGGTATGTTGTCAGGCGGCCAGTACCGTATTGATGGCAGTTGCATACTAGAATGCAGGGGTGCCAGTCTTCTGTACCATTGTGTACCATTAGTCACTGCGGATGGATGTTCCTAAGATTTTGAGCACCAGCTGAGGGTGCTAATACCAGTGCTCTACATTAACATTTTGAGGCACCTGTCCCTGTGACCTGTCCAACATGAATCTACTTGCCCTGTAGCTAAGGGCTTGTAATCTGGGCTATTTCACTTGTTGGTCTGTGGATAATACCTGTTCCGGGCAGGCGGACGATCCTCGCTTCTTGAGCCCTGGATGCCGAAGTGCTGGGAACATCATGTCGACCTTTCACACCAGATTTGGTGGACTAATTTGCCACTACTAAAATCCTGAATTATCATTAGTGCAACATCAACTGGTGCAGTTGCTTTTCATCATGGTTTCAAGGCTATGCATCAACTTCTTGAGACGCTGTGTCCTGTTGGTTAAGGGCTTGTTATATTAATCCAGCCCTCGTTCCACAGAACAATCGTAGCGCTACGAGAGCCATACCTCCATGTTGGCGTACAGGATTTACGACTGTCGTAGGTCTACAGTCATTCTGTGGAACGCAACCCTGGGATATTTTACTTGTCTGCCTGTGGATAATACCCGTCACGGGGCAGGCGGACTATCCTTACTGTCAAGCCCGAGTTCTGTTGAATTGATCATTGTCTGTTGGAAATACTGTGATCACGAGTTTAATAATTCCACATATTTTGTTGAGTGTATGTCCATCGGAAGTCAGTAGAGCAAGTAGATGCTAAACCATCATAGAGCATCCATGAGTACAATATATATTATGTTGTCATCATAACCCTCTCCGTGCTGAAGGCAACTGGAGATGCCCTAAAGAGCAATGCCTGTGCCTAATACAGTAGGGAGAAGGCTCACCCACACAGTTGAGTCAATCTGTCATACGAGTAGAACTTATTCTACTCATGTGATCTCTGTCGTTGCGAATAGCGTTGCATGTACGCTCACACAGTGTGATTCAACACATCGTTACAATCGATTGACCAGTGCGAGTCCACCTTTGCCCTCTCTCTGTTGGAATAGGTACAGGCACTTGTGATTACCATACCATAGTTAATGTTAGTCCCTAGATTATCCTGTGTTAACATTTATGACAGTGTTGTGAATCCAGTTTTGTGATGCCTTGATACACTTGTAACATCCTAACCAGTTATGACATCTTCGTGAAATGGGGGCCAGGCGGTAGACGATAAAGACATGATGTCTTTGTCTACTTTTTGTTTTCTTCCTCAAAGTATCACAAACTCCAATGTCCAATGAGGCTACAATTATCATACTACTCTGTAAAAATACTTTCTCTGTCTTTTTTTATTACTCTTGGTGATTTGCAGGTCATGCAGACGCTTATCCAGTCAAATTTCAACCAAGTAACATTTTATTTATATTATTTTTTTTATTAACTACTGTATTTACAAAATAGATTTCCTACACCCAAACATTTAGTTCATATGTTTCTGTGTCAATTATTATTATCATTTTTCTTCTCACAAATACTATTAATTTCAGAATAATGACTTTTTTTCTATTACATGGTCATGTAGCCCAAAGAGGACAGTAAATGCACCAATGTCTGATGAATGCATTCATTAAGTTCGATGTTTTCATGTTAGGAAAAGAATCACTTTGATATACATTTGACACCTGCTCATTGATGTACATTAGTGTTAGCTGTAAGTGACCCAAGGTAAGAATGTTGTTAGAAATGCAAGGAAGAGTGAAAGTACCACCCAACTATCCACAGTTTGTGTGTCTGTCTGTCTGTCTGTACGTGCATCTTGTGACATTCAATACGATATACAATGTATGTCTACTGGTTTTATCTTCCCTCGACACCAGTACAAATGCGATGAGAGGAATAAAATCTTAACATAATTAAATAGTGTTTTGTTATATTTCTTCATATTTCATCGACACCCTTGGTTGTGTAGATAGATGTCAATCACTCCCAGCGTATCAGTCACTCCAAATGTAAATGTTATCACTCCCAAGATATCATGCAATCCTATGGCATCGGAATACAACACAACGAACAGAAAAAAATGGAGATGTTTAATAGCAGTGACAACAAATCTAAAGACCAACTTCTATATATAATGTGAGTAAAAAAAGATGTGTAAATACAATTTTACAATTGAAAATCTATTGACATTTGTGACACACACCGAGCCCGATGTCGAGGCAGAATGCATGTGTAACCTTTTCCATGCTGCAGACACCTGGAGGTGCCCAGATATCTGATATGGCACTGCTTAGAGTAGGGCAAAGGTATGCTCTATTATAACAATCACTTTATGATCCACAATATTCTTCCGCTCCCATGTTAATAGCAATCAACATTATAGTGAAATTGGCCAAAATCCTTTTTTTTCAGTAGTGTTGTGGTAATTAAATTTTTAAACATTTCATTTTTTAAATGGAGGCCAAGACTAATACTGTGGAATCCATGGAGGTGGAAGGTCGTTATATCGAGGGCACACTAAATACAATTCTGAACTGAATCTGACAGAAATCTAACACATTTCAGAGGATGCCTTTTTGTATACTGAACTTCCATCTATAATGAAGAAATATGTATGAAGTTTTTATCTTGTAGTTATTATTTTACTGTTGGCCAACTTTGATTCCAGTCAAAAGTAAGAGAAATCAGCTGACAAAATTTAAATTACATTTTTGTAATCTTTTTATTTTTATGTCGATCTATTGCCTTACAGTATTTCTCATATAAGTTAATGTATTTATATTTCGACAAAACTTTCAAACATTTGGTTCTTTTACCGAATTCCTGTGTACTTCAATGATTAACCCTCTCCCTGCTGTAGGCAACTGGAGATGCCCTAAAGAGCAGTGCTTGTGCCTAATCCAGCAGCCAGCAGGGAGAGGGTTAAAAGCCCATGTCGTAGAGAATACTAGTACAATAACAATGATTCCTTTGCTGAATTCCTGCTGACATAAATGAATTGTAAGTAAAGACTACATGTCATAGAGAATACTACAACAGTATCAATGATTACATGTCAATGGTGGTATTGATGATTATAAAACTAATCCCTACAATATTATACATTTTAGTAGCAAGTCCTTTTGACCAGTCTTTGCTTCCAGTAGAGAAGGGGTTAACAGAAATACTGTGCGGGTCAGCTAGACATGTTCAATAATATTGTTTGCAATAGACTGATAGTCTGAACTTATACTGTATTCATATGAATGCCGAGGAGATCGTATCAACTCGCAGATGCTTCAAATATGTGCCTGTTCTTGAAGTTTAAAATACATTTTTATGACTTTTGAAAGTACTGATATTTGATGTTTGTATTTCAATTAACCCTCTCCCTGCTGAAGGCAACCATAAATGCCCCAATGAGCATTGTTTTTGCCTAATCCAGCAGGGAGAGGGTTAATAAGTCCACATAAATATTTCAAATTAGAATAGAATCTTAGTTATTCATGTACCTTAAATATGTTTTGGAAGATCTGCTGATGTTTTTAGTGAACATATTGTAATACATTGATGTGTATTCTATTGCATAAAGCTAACATCAGATATGAGAGTGCATACAACTACAAGTATATTCATCATGAATGCACACATTACTAGCTTTCCATACTTGGTAGAAAATGATTCAATAAATACAGCACGCAATCAAAACTCGTTGAAACTAAATAGCTTATCAAGTCCAGCTCTACTAGCACAAACATCTTGTAAGTTGCATAAGTGAGGTAAATTCTATTGACAGTAATATTGTACAAATTTATAACAAAAAGTACAAGTAAAACATACAACATTACAAAATTCAGTTTGAAATTTAAAATATTTTAATTTGTAATTTAAAGGCATCCAATCATAGATGGTTGACCGATATAATGATCTAAGACATTTTTACCTGAAAAAGTAAATATATATGGTTAATTTGCATTTATAATGCCAATTTGGTCCAAAACGACCACTTGTGTGATTGTATGAGACTTTAATGGAATTCACGTTCATTGGCCGAATAGAACTAACTATACTACCGGTATTACAAATAATTTAAAAGAATTTACCACAGGGACAAATCAATAAATTAAAGTAATGTTTGCCGTGAAATTACTTAGTTGTGTCCTGTGGAGACTAATTCATCGTTTTCTTTCAGAGGGTTCTTAAGTCCATAATAATGTTTTCTTGTTTTATTTGACAGTAAAAATATTTGAAATGTCAAGTAAGAGTTGTGAACACTGATGATATTATGGCCACAATTTAAATGCATTCATAAAATACCATGTACCCGGTAATGTGTTTTCAGTAGACTGCTAAAAATGTAAAATATTTCTAATGAAACTAATAGCACCGCTTACTTCACGAGAAACTTGGCACCTAACATGTTAACTATGTTTGCAATCAAGAATGTTTCCTTTCTATTAAATATTTGTATAGTATCTATGCTATTTCTATTATATCAAGACACACGCTTGCCGTTGTGTTTACAGCGATCTTTGCCACTTTTGGCATTAAATGCTAATTTTCATAAACTAAATAGAAAACAAATATTTTTTTTCTGTCAAAGTTCGACAGAAAAATACCTGAGTGAAAGAAGTTCTACAGGGATGCAATACTGTATAATTGTGCAACATCAATATCATTCGTTCTCTTCCTTTCACTGAACTACTATTTAATTCGCTGCGAGACAAGATTTTCGTCAATTCCACGTCGAAAAAATATTCCATTCTAATTTGGGCGTGATTTCATTTAGATTTCAAATTGGACCCTTGGTAGGTTACACATTATCTGTATACTGCAGGCATGGAAGTGTTCTGTGTATGCTGGTGTATTTATCCAGGGGTCAGTTTATTTGCCCTGGAATGTGGCTTGTGGCCGCTGAAGCACCCACGACCCTGGGCTTGTTTTCAGCTGAAATCTCAATTGTCTATAAATCACGCCAAGAAATTAATTTCAATGTGAATTCAACGAATCTCGTTCTGTAGCACAAAAACCATGTTACACTCATGTACACTCCAAATCTACAAATGAGGTCTGGGGTTTCATTTATTGTTAGCAAAAAAAATTGCAGCTAAAGAAATACAAACTTATTTCCAAGTCATGTCCATCCTCACCATAGAAGTATGACTTGTTCTAAATAATTATCATTTGAACAACATTTGGTTACATTCAGTCCTATATATAAAAAAAACATTCAATGTCTGTTCCAGCCAAATTGACCCATCACAAAGCGCCACACCCCTTTGAGATAATAGCTGTATTCCGATTGGCTAACGGGTACTGTCACTAACTGGGATGATTGACAGCTTGTGATAGGTTCAATGTGTATTATGTTTCTCCTCAGCAGGCTTTCAAACATACAGATGTAAAAACGTAAGTATTATATATATAATGTATATATATACACAAATCAGCACTTTGACGCTTTGACGATTCTTTTCCTTCTGTACACACATTTTGCCGTTGTTAGTCGGTCAGCCGATAGTTTCTAACAACTGGGTGATAATGAACTCCTAAGTTGATGAGGAAGTGCGGTAGGTTCCTCTCAGTGATGGCGTGACCGGGAACAGGACTCGCAGCACATTTTAGAAAACATCCTGTGGCCGCAGAGTCTAGCTTTCTTTATAATTTTACACTTCATGTGAGGTAGAGTATCTTCACATACATCCGGTATTTCTGAAAAATAAATAATAGTAATAAATAAATAAAATATCCTTAAAAACAACCAGTATGGACTAATTATTTTATGAAGTACAGTAATCATTTATGAAGTATGGTAGTAATTTTTTAAGACGTTATGTGACAATTTTTTAGATTTTTTATAAATGATTTATTTAAATGACTTTAAATGATTTTATTTAATGATTTTATTTTTAAGATTTCTTTTTTATTTATGATTTTGTAATGATTTTTTTTAATAATAGTTTTTAATGATATTTTATTATTTAACCACATTAAAAAATATATAAACAAAATCCAAAACAATTGCCACAAGGACTATCTATGAATAATAACAATGAAACTATAAGCAAACAACATATATGGTAATTACAATACAGAATACAGTAGACAACATGTATCTTAAATATTCTAATTTAGCATTTAATAATTCATATGTTGGTACGTATTACAAATCAGCAATGAATTCATGCAAAATGTTGTAAACATGCTCAACAAATGTTAAGTAATCTTGCAATTAAATGTTAAAGTAATTATTTATTTAAAGTAACACAACCACATGCAATGAAGAGAATTAATAAAATAATCAGCACTTCACGAATAGTCATGGACGCTATATGAAGATTCAGCTGATGATTTAAGAAAATCGACACAACATTGTGATTCGTCTGGAGCGGTACGGTACAACCACCCACCATTGGTCGATTTACTTACGAGGCATCGTAACTTGAACTATGGTCACCGCCCTCGATTCGTTGTGTTTGTTTTTCACGACACAAGTATATATCCCAGAATCCTCGATACCTGCGTTCCGTATAATTAATTCGCGACCGTGAATTGCGACCTTATTTCCAGTGGTCAGCTCTTTTCCATCTCTCTCCCAATGCATTGTGGGTCGAGGATGACCACTTCCTGTGCAGCGTAATCGAACTGTGCCTCCTTCGATAACTTTGCCCTTGTATGGATCCAGTTTTGCGCTAACGCGTTCTATACGTAAGGAGAAACAGTGTTAGTTTTCAAGCACAGCATACTCATAAATTTACTTACCTAAAGAAAGTAAAATATAATGGCATTAGAACATAAAAATAAAGATAGCATTTTTAATAAATTTCTTAATTTTCTGTCTCAAATAAATTAAATAGAAAGTAAACTTTCATTCAAAGAGGAAATATAAACAAGCCTTGTTAATGTTAATAAAAGTCAGTGAAAAGAAAACATTTTTCAATATTGTTATTAAAAACTGAAAAAAATATAATACTGCCAGTTCGGAGTTTTGAATGCATACAGAATATGCATGTACGTGTCAAAGGTGAAAGCACACAACAGTACAGAATAGAGCTATTAAAATGCTTATCAAAATCACATGAATACTTTACAGTGGTTTTAACAAACATGTAATGCAAATACTGTAGATGATAGAACCACTATTAGCACTATGTACAGTGCCTAATACAGTTGTGGTTCATGTGCTGTCACCGTTGACACTCGCACACATGTAGTCTGCATATATTCAAAATTTCGAACTGGTTTATTGGAAAGGGATGTTGCTCATTTTAGGAAAATAGATCAAAGTAAAATCAAAGGATAAAGAGCAAACGATGCCATGAGATGCTCACACTGCTGTTTTCCTGACATTCAGGTAAACAAATTAACAGCAAACATATCTTAAAAATCCTTTGGTAAATTTGTAGTGTCACAAATTCATATACAAAATTGACTTATCTACCGTAATATAGAGTTTATTTTCAGGGATCACTTATTAATATTAATTTATATTATTCTAGCCAAAATGTATCCTGTGCTTATTGATCATTCAGATTGAACTTTGTTTTTATTTCCATACTCTATGAGTGAAAACAAAATAATAATACAAAACGGTAGTCAGTCTTTAAAGGCATATGCGATATGGTTTATTGATATATTTCATGGTCAAACATATTTACCTGAAAGTATATACATGTACATTTAATTTGTCTACACAAGTATATTGGGCAACAAGCTATATTTTCCACGCATCCCACTTGTTTTCAATATACTTTAATTATTTATTTTTATCTCTGAAAAAAAATACGAAATATATAAAAATAATATGAATATATTTTCTTAAAAATTGACATGCAGAAAATGAAATGAAGCTTGTTGCCCAATAACTTGTGTGGACAAATCAACTGCACATACTTTCAGGTAAAATCCATTTGACCATAAATGTCCAAAAACTGTGATTGTACGCCTTTAAAAGATCACCTGCCAATTTTGTGTATGTTCATTGAGGTATGGAATTAAAAAACAATTTAATTCTGCATTCATTTGAAACTCCAGGATCATTGAGTACATTGTTTTTCTGATTCATGCGTTAATAAGCGTTACCTCTGATGACGAGTTTGACAGTTTTGGTGACGGTGTTGGACACTCCATTCTCGGCCACACACTGGTACTCCCCGGTGTCGTAGTCCTGGACATGCATGATGATGAGAGTGCCGTTGTCGAAGGCGCGGTAGTGTCCGGTGCTGCTGATTGGTCGGCGGTCCTTGAGCCACTTGACTGTGGGCTTCGGAAGTCCGAGCACGTGACAGTGGAGGAACGCGTTGTCTCCTGGACCGATCTTGATGAGCTTCGGGGATGGGAGGATCCGTAGGGGCACTTGAAAGATAAGATTACGATTAGAAAATAATAATTTGTAATAATTATGCCAGTGCAATTTAGTTACTTGTTTTGTTATTGAAGTATTTCTATGGAATTATAATACCCGCCGCACACATGCAAATTTTCGTCACTGTTGTCACCGATTTTCCGAAAATCGCACTACAATCGTCATGTGCAATGGACGACAACTGAAATTTTCCATCAGCCCAACCAATCACACCATATCTAGCATGTTTTGATATTTGGAGACATTCGTTTGTACCCGAAAATCGGCTCGCAACCAAATCCAATTGGTCGATAATTATCTGCATTTTAAAGAAAATATTTATACCGAAGTGACCCTTTAACAATAACTGACCTTTGACCAGGACAATGTGCCTCTCTACTTGCGGCACCTCGTTGCCACCGGAGACCTGACAACTGTAGACGCCGGCGTCCTCCGGCTTCATGGCCTGAATCATCAGGGAGCCGTTGTTGAACAGAGTGAAGCGCTCGCCAACCTTCACCGAGAACCTGAAGCAGTCGAGAAGCATCCCTCACATGATATAATACTCCACAAAATGAATTAAGGGCCTGTGCTTTTCCTGTTTCCTTTTTCCATTTAAATTTAGCTTTATATATTATTTTAATGACAAATAAAATACAGTTCTGTCAATAATTTTTCTCACGTATACTCATCAACATTAATTAATATAAGCCAGGGCTGGTAACCTTTTGGGGCATTTAAATTAAAATTTATATTATTTTCCTTAGTATATTTATATTATCTTCCACAAGCTAAGTACCGATATTTGGTACAAAAATCTGCCAGCCCTTATTTTGGTGCATGTATGTCTGTATGCTCCAAATTATGCTTGAACTGCAGCAAAAGGCAGGCCAGTTGGCAAATGACTTGAATTGGTCACTGAAAGGATTTTTACTGATGGGACTATATCAGATTTAACCGTATAGTTTGACAGGTTCAGCAATTACTACAGTGCCACACTAAAATGTAATGACAAAATGTTCCGCAAGGAAGTTGGACCAAACATTTCCTACTCACAGGTCTCGGTACCACGTGACCATGTCCTGTTCGGACCGCTGGATCCAGCACGTGATCAGGACGTCATGTCCAGGACGAGCAAGGACCTCGTAGTCGTCGCCATTCCGGCGCTCGATCACATTTGGACCATCTGCAACAGAAAACCCCCCTTTAACTAAAATTATGTGTATACATAAACATACTCAGTACAAAGTCATGCTAAACAGTAATAAAGACTGTCTTAACAGTCTTTTAGTACAAATTCAACAAATTCAAATGCTTGTTCACAAATCCCATAATAAGTTGAACATGAAATTGTACTCTAAATGTTTCATAATCTCAAGACAAGTTTACAAAAGGTCAGCAGAACAAAACAGACATCTTTAATTCTTGGTACTGGAAGGTAGCTAAAGCCAAAATATCAAATTATATTATTTATTTATATTTTCGACAGCCTGAGCCAAAATTATCACAGAGAAATCCATAAAGCAGCGAATCAAATAACTATGGTCTAATACAACCAGAAAATTATTTTAACAAGGTTGTCACAGACAGTTACTGTGCTGTGGTATTCTATCATGACAGCTACTATACCATATGACAGTGTACACCTACCAATCTGACAGTTGCTGTGGTATTCTGTCATGACAGCTACTATACCATATGACAGTATACACCTACCAATCTGACAGTTGCTGTGGTATTCGTCCACTGCGGCAGTCTGTCCATCCTCACAACACCCGTGGAAAGAGAGGCGGCAGTGAACAGGTCTAGCAGGTCTGGGCGTGGTCACGTACACCTGTGGTGCCCGGGTGGTCTTTACTACAACACAGGCCAACAGTCGTGTCATGTATGGCGTATCATGGTGTCATGTATGGCATATAATGTCTTGGTGCTTCGGGCATGCATTAACATCGAGTCAAGAAATTAGAAATGGAATTATCTATGTATTTTATTATGTAGGTCAATGTCATATGTAGGTCAAGGTCATATATATGTCAGTATGGCAAGGCCAATGCTATGTATGTCAATATCCAGTCCAAGGTCAATGTTGTATGTATATCAGTTGGTAAGTAAAGGTCAATGTCATGTATGTCAAAAGATTATTAAAACTAATTTATATAACTTTAACAAATATTCATTCTTATTCAAATTATTCCTTGATATGTGTCAAATAATAATAAAACATTATAGCACAATTAATAAGTGAAATAATTCTCAATTTATGTTACATCACTCAGCCAAGTGTAAAACATGTTGGTACACTAACATCTATCGTAAGCATCCATTTGCTCACAGTATCATACCTTTCACAAGGCAGATGTGTGTACAATACTAGTATACCATCCATGGGCCTCCTATACCAAACCGTGTAAAACCCTATCTCAAGCCTTAGCTATAGACTACACCATTGTAGAGCTGGAGGTCATGTCAGGCCTCTGCTCCACACAACGATCAGATCATAGCGCGACGAGAGTCAAAGCTTCATGGTAATATACAGGAGTTACGACTCTCGTAGCACTATGACCGTTCTGTGGACCAGGCCCTAGCTTTAGAGTTACACAGTTTTGTACTGGAGAACCCAGGCTGTATTTACATTACGTTCTAATGAAACTACCGTAATTACCCTAATAAATTCGAACAGGAGAAAATAAATAAATTTGTAGCTGCTCAAATTATTAGAAAAATGTAAAATTTGAAAATGGTTGGTGTTCGTATTAATTAGGGACAACCAAATTAAAGTACAAAATATGGTTCTAAATGAAATGGTAAATAAATGGAGGATTTAAACAAATATATATATTTTAAAAATATTTAGGAAAAAATAGTATGTTCAAATAATTAGAAAATTACAATTGAATTTTCTTTTTATCATGTTCATATTTTTAGGGTCCGAGAAAATATTTTGGGGATAAATTTAGGTGTTTGAACTATTAGAGTGTTTTAATTATTAGGGTAATTATGGTACAATCATTAAATAATTCATTGGGATAAAAAGATACATTCTAGTAGGTAGATTGGATGACAAAATCTGGAACTATACAGATAAAACACTACAGACATGCTATATAGAGTATATGGTAGTGTATATAAATTACAATTTTATACATGCAAATATTTATTCTTTTAAATAACTTTTGTAATGAATACTGCACTCTTTCTCAGTATTGTCTGCTTCAAGTAATTCATCAAAAGAAACTTTGAATCTAAATACTGACCAGCTCTGTTTTGAGTAACTTATATTTTACACAAATTGGATCTTTTTAATAAGAAATAAACAAGAAAGAACAATATAACAAATGAGAAACCACAATTATTGATAAGATAAAAAAGTGTTAGAACAGACATAGGTGATAAATTCTACATAGTAAGATAAAGCAATATCATGATTATAATAACAAAATACCAGAAACTGAAGCTAATGAAACCGGCTTAAGCAATGCATTCATGCAGCTAAAAAAAACACAGCAACATTTGTGATCTTACCGGCATTTGTTTCTAAAAGTCTGATTTTAGAATTATTATTTATAATATCCTGGCAATGTTTTCATCGAACGAGATTTCAAAATTAAGGAACAGCAGTTAAATTATCTAAAATTATCGTAACAATTATTTATTTTGTGTGTGTGTTTGCGATATTCCAACAAGAATAGACATAGAATGTAATGAGATGAATGTAAATGGCAAGAGACAAGCTATTGACCTTGTTAATAAGCCTATATTGCGAGAACCCAATGGAATGGTGAGGGAATGAATTATTGTTTTACGTCACAGCAGTAATCTCTTACCCATAGCCATGATGAACCAACGGAATGAATAGCATTGGAATCAGAATCAACTTTGAGAATGATATCTGGCTATCTCATATTTTTTACTTCATACCAGTAGTTGTTATTTTTTGTTTGATTTTTTAATTGTGGTTTAGAGCCGCTTTCAAGATTATTTCACTTATATCATGGCTTGTCAGTTTATGGCAGGAGTAAACCCACAACAACCGTAGTACTGAATGTTGTGGTAAACCTGCAAGCACCAACAGGTACTGACAGACCAAGGATGATTGAGTGAGTGAATATGGAGTTTAACATCGCTGCAGGAATCTTTCAACCATTTGCGACGATTGACCAAGGATGATAACTGTATTGCTAGCTCAGAATGATTCATAAGTACCAGTAGTAGAACCTGTATCCAATCCAATAAAATAACTATCAGAATAACTCTAGTGTAATTTAGGGGATTACTTTTAGAGGCGATTAAAAAAAAGTAATCAAAGGAAACGACAGATAACTGCTGTAATAAACATGCACAGAGTAGTACGGTATATATAGAGGATACATGTTTTATTAATTATTATTTTCTTTCAACTACTATGTTTATCTCATCGAGTTGAGTGGGAGATTTTATATTTCCACAAGTGTTTTCCTGTAAATACTTCTAACAGGAATGAAGCCAACATTTAATTTAGAGTATCACTATGCAAAGAATATTTCTAATTATTTCAGAAATTTCTAAAAAGTCTAAAAAGAAAAGCAGTAAATGTAAAGAATTGCTAAATGACAGAAGGCTATAACTAATTTATAATACTTGGTATCATTTCTCAAAGCTTTCCTATCTACTATGAGACCATAGTGCTCTCGTAGCCATCTCTTATACATGGTGATCGGGCACTTACGAGAGTGCTATTGTCTATTGGACACAACAGCTTTGAGAAACAATATACTGATTTGGCTATTCTATCAACATAAGGAAATGGTAGCTATAGTTTCCTACATGATATATTAGGACAAGCTGGGCTATATTAGGACAAAAATCCGGAAGTCATGCTCAGATTGATACCTTGCCGTCCGTAGACGCAACGTGACTGACAAGTTTGGCGATCTTCAAAGCGGTTGCTATTGCCTCCGCAGCCACCGAAATGAAAGCGTGTACATACACTGCGCTCGGAATCATAGTACCACTTGATCTGATAATCGGAAGGATCGTTACTACTGCCACAACGAGCAGAATCTGGGCGTTGTTCGCACTGTGCTGAGTGTCAAAGAAGAAAAAAATGGCACAAAGTGGTACAAGAATGGTACAAACGTAGTGCAAGAATGATGTTATGATTGCTGGTTTTCAGAAAGTCAATCAATCAGAACATAAGATACATAAATACACTTCACAAATTATTAATTCCAAAAATAATGTTTGGCCGAAAATTTGGCATAAAAATGAAAGTTGTACAACTTCCACAATTAAAAATAATTACGACAATCTTCAAAAGAAGCCAGCATACCTGTAGCTTTAGTAACAGCAGTCTCAGCCATGGTGGTGGTCTCGGGAGTTGCTTCAGGCTTGAGCATGTTTGACTCGTCACACGTGGCCTCGCAGTCTTCCTGTGACTGGAACTGGTTGCCGTTGCTGCCACACCCTGTGTAGATGAACCTGGCACATCTGTGCAGGTCGGCATTGTAGTACCACAGGATGTTGTAGCCATCGCAGTTGCCTCCGGCACGCGGGAGACTGCAGACTTCGTGACCTCGTCGTGATGGAGTGGACGACCGGCATCGGCGATGACACGCGTCCTGGGAGCCGAAGTTGTTGGGGTTGCCCTGGCAGCCGCCGTATGTGAACTCCTCACAGGCGTTGGAGACGCCGTCGTACGCCCATCTCTTGATGGAGGCTCGGCACGGACCTGTCTCTCTCGGCAGGATGCAGATTTCTGTAATATATATCACAGAAATGAAAGATTATGTTGGCTCAGCCTTCTTCCTGCTGGAATAGGCACAGACACAGCTCTTTAGGGCATCTCCGGTTGCTTCCAGCATGGAGAAAGTTAAACCTATTTTTATTCCAAAAAAATAATGAGGATTGGTTAATCAAGTTGTAAAGCTTATTTTCAAACATCTATCTGGAAGTAAGTGATTATGGAGTTTTAACATTTCTGCAGGAATCTTTCACCCATTTGCGATGAATATATGGGCACCATTTCATGCAGTACCGAAAGAGCAAGCATGTCAACTGGATTGTAGACAGCCTGTCCTAGCAGTGCTATTGCAGGTTAGCTGCAGTAAACTGGATGTCACATTGTTTTTAGTTGCACTAAATGTGATTTTACCTTCAGATCTGCAGAAGTTATTACACTTCTCCTTGCTGTTGAAGTTGTTTTCATTGCCGTCACAGCCGCCGTAAACAAACTCGCGACACACGCCGTCGGCGTAATCGTAGTGCCACTTGGGGATGCTGGCGTAACACGGACCGATCTTCATCTCCAGGATGCATACATCTGTACCAGAAATACACGTAGACTATAGCAAAGTAGAGACTTAAAGAATGGTTTGTTAGTCTTGAATTAACCAACATTTCTAGTAAGCATACATATTTATTAATTTACCGGTTGAAAATGCAATAAAATAATTAAAATATTGTTTTGTTTTCGTTTTGTTTTGTCTTTAATAATGGTGGTTTGTTTCAGGGCATTGACGCACCATTGTTCATAATTGGCCATTTCACAGTCTATACCTACCTCTGGGCTGAGAGAGCTGGGGCCTCGGCGTGGTGTAATACTCATCAGGGTAACCAGTCGTGGTGGGTGGCACAGTTGTACCAAAGGAGGCTGGAAGGAAAGTTGATTATATTACTCACGAGGAAAATAATATTGAAAGTGACTCTAAACCCCCAATATTGAAATGAACAAGCAAATAAACAAATAACAATAATGTGTACATCTATGTTGCACCAAATCCAAGCTCAACAGAATATTCAAAGCACAGCATTATTACCCCGGTCAATGGATCAGTGTGCTCTCATTTTCCTTCTCAACACCCTAGGGAGTATACAACACAAGCTGCCATTCAAGACGCTAGGAGGTTAGCATTATCATGCCCATGACCATATCATTCTAACAGGTATTCATTCTTTGCTGGGTAAACAGAGGTGTACGTTTCAAACTAAGCCCACTTGCCTAAGGTGACAGCACACATTTTTCAGCCTGTGTTTCAGTGTGGGGCAGGAATGAATCCTAGATACTCTCAAGTTCCCCATCAACAAACCAGCTGAGCTCGATCTTGCTTCACTTTAACCTGAGCCGTCAGCCTTGCAATAGTGAGCGAGTGATTATGGAGTTTTAATGTGGCTGCAGGAATCTTTCACCCATTTGTGACGACCATGCAAGACACTTACCATCAACGACTTTGACAGTCATCATCTTGACGTCACCATCAGGGAGACTGCGACAGTAGTACGTTCCCGAGTCGGACATCTTGGCGTTCTGCACTGTCAGCTCACTCATCATGCTGTAGCCGTTCAGAGATATCGTCACGCCAAGATGAGAAGATTCATCCTCAGTGTTGATTCTGTTTCCGTTCATGAACCACTCGATGGTGCGAGAGGATGCCGTTCCCATGGTTACGGCATCACACTTGATGCGGATGTGACGTCCTACCTTCACGTAGTCCTGTCCCTCCATCGTGACTGGAAATATATCGAGAATGAGCGGTGATATCGAGAGTGTGGTGATATCGAGTGGTAATATCGAGTGGTGATATTGACATTGTGGTGATATCAAAAAGCGGCAATATCAAGAGTTTGATGATTCTAAGAGTGTGGCAATATCAAGAAAAGTGATATCAAGATAGTAGTCATATCAAGATAGTGGTCATATCAAGAGAAGAGAGTGGTCAATAACAACTGACACAAGAACAACTGACAATCTTCCAAGAGCTGAGAGCTATCAACTTCATAAATGGTCACAATAGAGATCCAAGTTTTTACATTATCAACTTTTTAACAACGATTTCTTGTCCAGTATCCTGGACGTATGGTGTGTACTCACGTGAGCTCTTGTCCGGCTTCACTCCGGGACTCTCTGTAGTCGGCGCCTGTGTGACCGGTGCTGCTGTGGTTGGTGCTTGTGTCGGGGCTGGGGTCGCAATGCTGCCACCGCAATGCCGCCGACACTCAGACTCGGACAGGAAGTTGTTCTCGTTGCCTTGACAACCGCCGTACACGAAGGAGGTGCACCTCTGACTGTAGGACTCGAAGTACCAGCGAGTCAGGTAGGCGCGACATGGACCGGAGTCCTTGGCAAGGTTACACTTGTTTGTCTCCACTGTAAACAAGATGGTCGACTCGATTAAGATAAAGTGTATTTTGCCCTACCTGCTCCTTTTATACCTGCTTTTGAGATTATTTCATTGGGTTAGGGGGGGTGGGAGGCAGAGGAGTAAATGTTCTTTTCAACTGTTCTAGCTGTCTGTCCTGTCTGTTCAAACTGTTTTCCAAAATGAAAGGAACCTTTCACAGACTTCTTGCACAATTATAATAAATAGCATCATTACAATACCATCATTATAATAAATACCATCATTATAATAAATATCATTATAATAAATATCATTATTATAATAAATACCATCCTTATAATAAATACCATATTTATAATAAATACCATATTTATAATAAATACCATATTTATAATAAATACCATATTTATAATAAATACCATATTTATAATAAATACCATATTTATA
>JAVCKZ010102354.1:0-10870 GCA_034780755.1 Lepetodrilus elevatus
CCCCCCCCCCGATAGACAACGTGAATATGTTCGTATTGTTATTTGCTTCATTATATCAATTCAAGGGGACATAACTCAGTGGTACGACTTAAAAATAGAATACACAACGGAAACGTTTGCTTCCAATTCCTTCATAGATCAGTTGATGCATCAATGGCCACGTAAATAGCGGAACGTTCCCTTTATTCATATACAATATTAATATGTTGATAACTATTGAGTACTGGGGACTACGTACATCAATAAATACGAACTTTTGGGCGGTGGATTAATCAAGCGTAATTAGTCTCAGATCTAAATTCGTTTGTCCATTATATAGGTCTATCAACTGTGATAGTATGCCTTTAAGCATTACTACAAATTGTTTAATATATGGTACGAATTGATGTTATTTTATTAGCGTACATCGGGAAATCATGTCACTTCATAAAAATCGCAACATATGGATTTGTATTTGTTTTGTTACCATATACTCATATCTACTATCTACGTAATATACACCCATTGACATCCAGATGCAATATTAATAGTGTTGTGGTAGTTGTGAACTTTAATACTTGACAATCTTTATTACAGTGTGTTGCATCACCGAAGCATATACACGAATCAGTTAACGAATTACGTAACTGAGATCGTTAAGCTATTGTGAGATTCTGTTAGACGTATAGCTCCACCTACATCGCAATTCTAAATATACCATATGTCATTTTCTGTATAATGCCACTGTGTGTGTGTCTATCGGAAAGCGAATATTAAATACATACTTCATTTCATACCAGTGTCATTGTGAACTTATCCGGACTCATACCCGGTATTCAGAAGAAACTGGACATAACATGCTACCTGTCTGCGTACTGAGTAAGAACGACGACGTATATGTACAACGCAAAATAAAACAACATAGATTAGTAGAAGTAGTAGTACTACTAGTAGTTGTGGTAACCGTAGTAGTAGTAGTAGTAGTAGTAGTAGTAGTAGTAGTAGTAGTAGTAGCAGCAGCAACATCAGTAGTAGTAGTAGTAGTAGTAATATAAGTAGTAATAGTAGTAGTAGTAGTAGTAGTAATAATAGTAGTAGTAGTAGCAGTAGTAGTAGTGGTAGTAGTAGTAGTAGTAGTAGTAGTAGTAATAATAGTAGTAGTAGTAGCAGTAGTAGTAGTGGTAGTAGTAATTGTAGTAGTAGTAGTAGTACTAGAAGTAGTAGTAGTAGTAGTAGTAGTAGTAGTAGAAGTAGTTGTTGTTGTAGTAATAGTTGAAGTAGTAGAAGTAGTAGAAGTAGTAGTAGCAGAAGCAGAAGTAGTAGTAGCAGAAACAGCAGAAGAAGGAGTGGTAGTAGTAACAGTAGTAGTAGTAGTAGTGGTAGTAGTAGTAGTAGTAGTAGTAGTAGTAGTAGTAGTAGTAGTAGTAGTAGTAGTAGTAGTAGTAGTAGTAGTAGTAACAAAGACAATGATACAGCTTACAAGAGCAGATCCTCTAAACGCCAGGTCCGGCTTTATCATTGCATGCACTACACTGATGGAGACTGAATCCAGGCTTTAAGGTTGACAGGAGCAGCTGGCTAAACTGTGCTGAGAAACATTACCGTGTTCGTTGATGCATTAATAACCTGTAAATGTCATTACAACATAACTTCGAGATGGCATTTGAAATCGTAATAATTCTACTTTTAGTATTGTGTATGCCACCTCTGAGATGCACAGTTAGAATTACCACCCAGTCCTTGACTTCTTGGCATACAGATGTCCACTCTAAGTGGATCGATGGCGAGGAGAGACACCTCTGGATTCCATACCCAACAGAGGTTCTAATTAATATCATAATTCGCATACAAAGATTTCTAAACAAGCAGAATTTGTTTTTGAATTGAATTCGATGAATCGTGTGTCTGCAGTGATGCAACTACCTCATGGCGTCACTTCCAAATACCCACTCAGATGTATATAGATTCACGAGTTATATCCTAGAACAGCACTCGTACCTTTCAGTGATGTACAACAAGGTTACGGAAACACAACAGAGGTCTCGAATGTACAAATATGTTATCAAGTTTTACAAAGGATGACTTCCAATGTTATATATGTTGAATTGTCATACACATAGATCTATACCTACTAAATTACGGTAATACCTACTAGACAATCCGTGTGATGACCAGAAATATCGTAAAATAATATGAAAGATTTAGAATTAAATTTCAAATTCGCAACAATTAAATTTTTAGATTCATTCCGGTCCCCATCACAATGAGCACATAAGGTATATCTAGGGAAGCTTTTTGTCGTCACAACATGAAACCTACAGTCTATATATTATACTTCTATGCAATTCATTGGACTACTGTCAGGATTTTGCAATTTTCAAAATTACACGATTTATCATGAACAAAATAAGCATTCGTCAGGTTACTAACAATAGGGATCAACATATTTTAAATTAATATTTGAAGAACTGACAATGACAGATGTGAAATTAAAAATATGATCGGCTATATTCATTTCTATTCTATTTCTGATGGCACTACAGTATATATATTGAAAACACGACGCAAGTACGAGAGACCTACAGCGACATTTCTACACAAAACCCGCTCGACAAGTTGTAGACATGAAGCTAATTGTTTTCGTCAGTTTTTCTTCTGTTTGCATCGAGCATTGGCCCCCCAAGTGTTGTGCATCAAAGTGATTCATCGCTGTTTTTCTTTTCTTTTTAAAAATATCTCTTCATTGACAAGGAACTAGTTGTTTATGCGATTTAATACGTCAACGATATTTTTAAATATTCGCGAATAGTGACTGCTTATCATAATTAGCTTACTTAAAAAGCGCAAGTTTCGAAGTCATAGAAAAACTAAGAAAAATATGTCAGTTTGGTACACGATTGATCGAATTATTGGATACATTTAACCATAGATCCTTATAATCTTTGATTTAACTATACCTAGACAGATTTGTCATCTATAGTGTTCCATGAGTTCGCCTACTTGTGAACGACATTGGTGTTTCAGTTACTTGCAAAGAGAGTATTTATTTACTTGTTTGATTTAATTGTAAAATACAGTAGTGTTTGATCAAATAAATGACGTTACTGTCTGATTTACTTGTGATTGTTATGCCTATAAAGTACATTATTGTATGATTTACTTGTAAGGAATATCAATGTCTGATTTACTTGTAAATAGCATTTAGTATCTGAAAGGACAATACTGTGTGTAAAAGAGCATTATAGTAGTTATTTACTTGTAAAGACATAAGTGTCTGAAAGAAAATGGTTATGTGAAAGGACGTTAGTGTCTGATTTACTTGTAAATGACATTAGTGTCTGATTTACTTGTACATGACATTGGTGTTTAATTTAGTTGTAAATTACATTGGTATTTAATTTACTTGTAAATGGCATTGGTGCTTAATTTGCTTGTACATGACATTGGTGTTTAACTTACTTGTAAATGCCATTGGTGTTTAATTTACTTGTAAATGCCATTGGTGTTTCATTTACTTGTAAATGACATTGATGTTTAATTTACTTGTAAATGACATTGGTGTTTCATTTACTTGCAAAGGACATTGGTGTTTAATTTAATTGCAAAGGACATTTAATTGAGTGTATAATTAAAAGAATCTCACAATAACCAACATTATATCATCCTCTAGAAAGTGGATTAATGTCCGCTGCGTAGTGTATGAAAAAGCAGTCATTTGTCTCGATAATTCTGAAATACTAGCCTTCCTGTACCGTGCACACGCCCAGCCCTACATGTAAGTGTCCACTATAGCTATATAGACAGTAGATAACAACGTGGCGGGAGAAAACCAGATAATATCATGTAAACTTCCGTGAGTTCTGTTATGTGTTAGAATGCAAGTACATGCATGGCTAATATATTTGATTTAAAGGTTTAATTCTTGAATACGAATGACTGGTGTCGAGTTTAATCTTGTGTGGATGCAATATAGCTAACAACATGACGTAGCTTACATACTATGTAACAAAGCCCAAACTGAAATATTGGTATAGTACCCCACCGTATAGAGATTTTGTTTAGAACAGTTTTCAAAAGATGTTCAGTCATATTACGGCTTAGCTTAGGGTAGGAAATCTCCAGAGGCCCGTGCGATTTGCACTTCTAGAAGTGGAAGAGCTATCTTCCGCTTGTTCGTTTTGCCGTCTTCTCTTCTTGGACAGCTCTTCCAGAAGATCCTTCTGTTTTAGGAAGAGAGCCTGCCAAATCGCACGGGGCTCAGTACATCCGTGGCATGTTAACGTTACAATATATTATATGTACCTCAATCACGAAGGATGACAACTATAGTATCACGGTACAGTTAGCACATCCTATCATGATCGCGTAAGAGGAAGTAGGTTAACCTTATTGCTAATTACGTATTGCAATATGCAGTTATTATATGACATACGCATAATGATGGCTCACATTGACATCTTAACGACATTTTGGTTTTGCTACAGTACGCTTTGGCATTATATTACCTGTTTATATGGGAGCCCTTTCACGAAGTTATCGTATCCACTAAGCTAGATAGATATGAGAGTATGATATGGCCCGAGCTTACGATTTTATTAATACGATTTCATACAAAAGTTTAAATTAAATATGGGGATTTGTGAAAAAAACATAAGCATGACAATCGCTAAGCATGAAATCGTACTAAACTAATGTTTCGCGATTTTGGGGCAAGAATTCTTAGGAATGGTATCTTAGTAATTACGAAAGCTTCACGAAATGATGCAGTGCCAGGGTTTAATAGCCATAAAGGTATCGCCCAAAATGAAGTCAATCTTCATGAAGTTGGTAAATATATAGTGGGGATGAATACAAGTATTACTAGTATGTTATGTATCTGGTATGTCTACACTGGATTTCCACATGTTCATTGCGTCCGCAGTGATAACATCCGTCCGTATTATTACCAGCAAACGCATCACGTTACTTAATTTATTTCTTTTAGTGTTTTTATAACCACCCCAGTCTAGTTCAGTGCCGGTTAATATACGTCAAGCGGCCGTACATCAACTCGACTGATCCGTCGGTGCTGGTACTTCCTTGTTTATGGTTATCTGACAGGATGGAAATGGTTACCGCCAGTATTGATACCGCCAGTGCAGTGACTTGCTTGACCGATTTAATTATTTTCCTAGAATTGCCACAGATTATGTAATGAATATTCATTCACAGAAGGACTGAGAACCGGGGTGCATTCAAAGACACAAGTGCTTACAAGCGGGTTACCAAACTAGCCATTGTCCCAAGAGTCGTATTAACCGTATATGGGACAGGAAACCAGTTTAGCTATAAGCGGTTTACTCATATCAGCCCTGTGATGATTGAACGCACCCCCGATGTCTCGAGGACGTTATCTATGGCATTGTTCCAGTTCGTATCACATGCCACATCCGTGATCGAGATATCTTCTCCGAGTTAGAGACAGGGTCATGATGGCGATGTTACGAAACATTTTGAATACGATGTTACGCTCAAGCTCAATTTGTGAACCATGGGATCATGATGAATACTACTCATGAGTTGACCATTAAATGGTAGCCCTTGCCCCGAAATTACGATACTGTTCTGAGTACGATTTCATACTCAACTCAGAATTGTGTTCATAAAACGTCATGTTTTTGAGCATATCACGTGAGTTAAGCACACAAACGTACTTGGGGCAAGGTTTCGTAATCTCGGGGCCAGGGCATTCCTATGCAAAATAAGAATCTATTGCTTCTAATACATTGCTTTACAGACACCAGACCTTACAAGAGAGCAGTCGCACAACGTAACTGTGCATGTACACACTAGTACTAGATTAATACAAAGGCATATTTTTGTTATGATCACTTGATTAAAAAAATATGACGAACAGAATTACTCATAAATTAAATACAAACTTTAATAAACTCATTCACGGTCATTTAAAGTTCACATTATTTATAATTATACCATCCCATTTTAATATCAGTATCTAAGCCAATAACTCACTAGGTACGTATGGTTACCGCCTATTTGTTCCCGAGTGAAATTAATGTTGTAAGTCACGAGTCAGTAACAACATTAATGTCAGTAAAATCACATCTGAAGGTTCACTCCTTAAATATCCTTAAAAATGTTTTATAAGTCCAAATATCCGATTTTAATCAGATTGTTCACGTAGTAGTCTTATATTTAATCCAAAGTTGCCAAAGTTGAACGTAGCCAATCAGACCGGCTTACAAAGATGTGTTCGCGTCTGCACAGTGGCATGTTTTTCGTATGAATTGTAATTACTATAAATAAAAAGGAAATAGGCAACTAACCCATGGCCATTTCAGACTATATTCGGTTGGAAATTTGGAGATGTACTCGAATTTTCGAGTGTCAAATATTCAATATATCAGGGCCCGAAATTATGAAACATTTTGAGTACGATTTAATTCTCAAGCTAACATTTTATATAGATATTTGTGAACAAAACTTCGTGCTCCAAATATAAAAACATGCTAGATATTATGCGATTAGTCGGTGAGATTAAAAATCGCAGTCGCCGGCCAGCGCATATTTGGCGTTTTCCTTCGGTTGACACAAATCGGCGACGCGTCGTCGACGGAAATCGCTAGTGTGCGGCCAGCATTATAAACGGATGTTAAGTATAGACAATGACCAGTCTCAGAGAGAAGACGAGGGCAACAGTGTAGGATCAACAAGCAACGTACTCATACTGATAACACTGGGAATCCATTAACTCTGAAATGCGTACGTCCTTACAACGTTTATCTCTCAATTTATTCAAGATCGCTTCCTTCGTGCACAGGAAAGCCGGAAGTCATGTGTAGGGGAGATAATTCTTGTAGTAGAGTGCCCGATGGCAGGGAGGGTTCTAATTAGAGCGTACGGTGGTCAGTGTCGGACATCCCTTGTGGTCAGCGAGGAAGAGGTTTGGTTGGAAGTCATTAAGCGTCTGGAACAGTCAGGTTTTATGCAGTAAACCGTTAAATATGTTTACAAACAATTTAGAGTTTGAGGGCGTATGTGGAGGAAGCTTACGTTGTTGGTGTTTCCAACGTTAATCTAGAGTAAGTTAGTAGAGACGAGTGAATACTGTTATACTTTGTGTAGTCAATGCCATGCTTGTTAATACGCAGTTCCCGTTCTTATTACTTATATGAGAGAGAGAGTGAGAGAGAGAGAGCGCGAGAGAGAGAGAGCGAGAGGGAGAGAGAGAGCGAGAGAGAGAGATACAGAGAGACAGTGAGAGATACACAGAGAGAAAGAAAGACAGACAAATTAACATACATTGCACACATATGGAGGGAGAGATAGAGAGACAGACAGAAAGGAAACTAAAATAAATGAACTATATATTAATTCAACACAGGTATCCATTACGCAACACGTGTTTGGTCAATTAAAGTAGTCTATTCCAAAGACTAGAAGATTCGGAGTTTCTTTTGGTTATAAACGAGACATTCATGATCAGTGACATTATCTACTGCTGTATAACCGAATATAAACGTGGACTATATATAATAGATTCCCACATGACATCAACCTAAGTAGACAACGTTAGGTAAGGTGATTGTGGTGACGCTATGAACAAATGGCATTACCACGATGACACCAACACACCCTCAGGTATAGCATTATATCTCGACTTGCGGGCAGTATATTTTCCGTACGCATATATTAACTCAGCCTCCATGTTGCACCTCTATTCCTAGAGCGCCATGTCAAATTATACAAACCTGTCAGCGAATGGTAACGAGTCGCAGCCAAATATGCGTAGCCTTACACAGGGGACACATGGTGAAAAGGAAATGCGAAGAATCGGTGAAATATAAGTGCGCCTCCAGGGAGGACTATATTGTGGGGAGTAACCAAGATGGCAGCAATACCGGAACACCCTTTACTCCATTAAGACTACAGACATGCGAAGTTCCTGGGTGTACGATGTGTGGAATATAATAGTGGATTTCAATTTATCTTTATATAGATTAATTTTAATCATAGGAATTATTTCTTTAAAATAAGTGAAAACGCATTCACTCTTACATCTTCTAAAACAAGGCCTATTAGATTCTCGCTGCAAATTTTCCGCGCTATATACTATTAATTGCTTGTACTTGTATACATATACTGTATACATCCCTGTATATTTAGAAAGTGGATAGTTACGCCATGGCATTATAATGCATGTGGTTGTCATGTAAACGAATGTAAAAATAGTCTAAACGTGTTGATTTGAACACAATTAAAGCAAACCAGTTGTCTTAGTTATATCTAAGACTTTGCAAGGATGTAAAGAATAACCGACAATGACGTATATCGACGTGGCAATTTGTGATCCTTGAAATGAAATTAACAACATGTAATTAACAAAATGTTTATATTACAGCTTGATAGTCTTCGAAATACGATTAACATATATATATATATATAAAACAATAATAGTGTTCTACTAATGAATGGATTGACATGTGGAATGCCCAATGGCAATAATAACAAATGTGGTTTTAATATCATTATTGAAGATGAATGGCACCAGATTACTCAAGAAAAGTTACAAATTTTGTTTAAAGCTTCAAATTTAGTAGAAATATTTACGCCCGCATCTTCGACCCCGCGATTATATTACGAAACAAAATCGCAATTCTACATCAGGACATTGGCCCTTCACTGCGTCGCCATTAATTGCAAGTTAACGGTTTAGCGTTAGTCATCACGTAGCCATGCGGGATCTTCCTCGTTAAAGCCAACGATGACGTCATTGAAGCGCATTGGTCCCCTGGCACGTGACTGCGCTGGCTATGACGTGTCAGAATGAGTATTTAGTCGCTGGTGCTTATTGTAAGTGTGCGTATAAACCTTTCGTGCTTCTTACCGCTATCACGACTTTAAAAAATGGCGTACGAACCTCAGAATTACGAAAGTCTAAACAGCATGGATCTCTACTGTTCCGTACAAGATACCTACGAAGAAGCCGCTGACAGCAAAGAAGAGAGGCGGAAGGCAAGACGGCGAAATAAGGCCAAGAAGAAGCACAGCGCGACCGCGGCGGAACCGAAGAGAACATCCAACAGCTCTAGGACGTTGGTGAACAGACGAAAGTCTTCGTCGTCCCTTGGGAAGGGAACGTTCCGACCGTTGAACTCCCTACGGCGCCATAGTATCGCGGTCCCCACCGTGATGAAAGAAGGTGTTGAGAACAAGGGTAGGAGATCGTCCAGGAAGTCCACGAGTTCGGAGGGACGTCGGAAGATGTCGATGGTTAGTCAGTTGAAGGAACTGAATGTGGACTGTATCGCGATGCGCACGAGAAGAGGTTCTCAGGCGAAACTTAGTGTGGAGTGTATGAAACCCCCCAGGAGATATAGTTCTTGTCATCAATCAAATAGTCACAAATCTGGTATTCTTCTTTGAACACTATGGATTGCGTGAATTTTCATTAACCTTCTCCCTCCTGGATTAGGCACAGGTACTGCTCTTAGGGGCATATTCGGTTGTCTTCAGCATGGAGAGAGTTAAAAGCTCGGTGAAACCGAGCCGGATAGCGATAACGAGACAAACTTCCCGAATTGCGTTTCGCATAAATTTCACAAATGTCTAGTCATGTTTTATGAAATTACTTTTTTTATTTATATTATTTAATGGTACCCTCTGCACGCCTACATTGTATAAATGTACATGTATTTATTCTCTTATGTCGTGTCAAACGACCATAGAGGAATAACGGTTTCAATATAGTCTAAAAGGCCACGAGATTACGAAACCTCATGAGTAAGAATGAGTACGATTTCATGCTCAAGCATGTTCATGGATGTTACCGTATCCTAGTTATTAATGCGAATATTTATATTGATTCAATCATGTTGTATTATCTGGCCACTGCGGCGTGTGTCTCAGGTTAAGAATACTACATACATATGTATCCAACTTCTTTTAACATATTTATATACCGGCAACTGTATTTGTAACTGACAGATACCAGACTATGTTCACCTGGCAAACTTAGTTGGCCTAATCTAAACTGCAGACTAAGATACAATAGTATGGAATTACAATGATGTATATATGTACCTTGTTTGGTGATTCTCCAAGTGTGTCTGAAATTAATAAAGAAAATAACTAAATCGAAATGGACTAAATATTATTTATTACAAATTCTGGTTGGACTAGTCTAGTAGAGTACGTTGGCTAACGCAACCGCATGCAGCAGGTTCGAATCCCAACATGACTTCAGATTAATGCAGGGTTGGTAGTCCTATTGATCAGCCAATGTTTGTGTATTAATGTGTTATACTTGCACGAGACGGTCTAATTTATCTAAATCTTTAAAATTGACAGTAAGAAATATTTGCTCAAATCCCAGTGTGACAATATTGCCATTTTATAGTACGTGCTCGTAGTTGGTTGGGTAGATAACGGTGCCAGGAATTAGGACAGCCTGAATGCACGAGCAGGTGTACCGACATACGATGTAGGACGTAGTCCATTAACACGATCTAGATTAACAAATTAACAAAGCATTCCTAAAATATGTACTGGTTACGGGCCTATTATCGCCTGAAATATGAACGTTTTCCTGTACATCAACTTCATTATACTTACTATGGCACATGTACTTATCTACGCCACTTTGGTTATAGCGCGAGCGACGGCAGAAAACAGGGTCAACATGGGCCTTTTTATGCAACTGGCAGGACCTATTATCGCCCCCATAAAACAGGACGGGGTGCGTAATCTTCGGGTGAAATAATTGAATTTTAAATTGGTATTTACTAATATATAAACCATACCTAATGTATGACTGGATGTAAAAAGTTTAATCACGTATTATAAAAACACACCGTTTGTTTTGCCTAATGATGTATTTTTGACATTTTGA
>JAVCKZ010102375.1:0-10870 GCA_034780755.1 Lepetodrilus elevatus
AAATCAACATTATACTTGTTTTCTAAGAACTATCGTGTAACTCCTACAGAAGATTCTAATGCTAGAGTTGCTAGGGTCAGGGATATCCCACATGGGCGTATCACATGGGCTAGCTCTATCCCACATGAGCGGGTATGTGAGAAAACAGTATTCATCATGGAATAACAATGATGCGATTTTATAACATTACCAAAGTGTTAGAGCTCCCAAGTGTGGATAATTTGCGCATTATTATTATTATTATTATTATTATTATTATTATTATTATTATTGTTCTTGTTCTTGTTCTTGTTATTGTTGTTGTTGTTGTTGTTGTTGTTGTTGTTGTTAATAATTATTTATTTACTTATTTATTTATATATTTATATATTTATTTATTTATTTATTAGGGTTCTTATTTATTTTCAGTACTTTGAATCTCTACCACTTTAATATCAGCATTTTACTATGCACATGATTGTTATTATTATTTACCATTTATATTCTCATCATTATTATTACTATTACTATTACTTTTCTTATTCTAGTTTTTATTTGTGTACTAATAATAGTCTATTTATAAATTCATATTTTCTGTGTCTCTAAATATGATTTTCTATAATAACACTATGTTCCGTCATGCACCACTTCAGTCCCCACTTTGCCACCCACCGCTGCAGTGTTTACAAGCTTCAAAGGTTACCAGCAGATTGCTGCGGTAACGGGTGGGACAGTGTACCACACCGACAAGAATGGGATCGCGTCTCTGGTAGACGTTATCAAGGTAAGCCTGTGACAGTCCTTAATTATCAGGGCCCGAGATTACGAAACTTTTATGAGTACGTTTTCCTACTCAACTCAGAATTTTGGTCATAAAACGTCATGTGACGTCATAGCCCTAGACTCATAGCACGTGAGTTGAGCACAAAATACGTACTCATGCTAAGACGTCTAACACCCGCCTATGACACTGTGTCGTAATGACTATGTTTTATATAAATAAATATAATAATGTTATTTTCGAATGAATATAATTTAGATTTTCTATCCATTAAAAGGATGTTCCTACACCCACATTCTATAGCTATCCCACCCCGTATTTCCCCTAGGAATCGATAAAGACGTCAGCTACAACAATCTTGAAACGTGAGGTCCCTGAATCGCAAATCGAAATCAGCATTCCTGTGGATAACACTCTCACAGAAATTTCAATCAAGATAATAGCAGACAAAGGCAAACCCAGGAACTCATTGAAAGACAGCGACAGTAAGTAATACTAAGTCGAAACAGACCTACAGTCACATCCGTTTATTGTACATATTGTTTTATGTCCAACTTTAGATTACTGGTATTAGTGAAGAACATACTTGTATTCACGATTCCTGTGAAACATTGATAGTGTACCGCCTACAGCGACGCGTCGAACTAGTGCATGGACAATACTAAACCTGGAAATGTATCATTGGAATACACACATAACAACATCCGGGTACTCTTTCAAGATGCCCCGTATCCAATAAGTCTAGAGTAGGATACCATCTTGCAATCGTGTAGCCATCAGCGAGATCTTCTTCCAATAAGTACATGTTTCTTACACGATAGGTCCTGATATAAGGAAATGTCCACGGGTGGATGCATATTATATCAACAGCAGTGCTATGCTGACAAATAAGACGTACTTTCTTAGCATATATCAGTATCTATGCACATTTACACTTTGGTGGTGTTCCATTGACAGTGTTGGACGCACATTCTGGACAGGGCGCTGCTCCTTTCTAACTGTTCTGTCTGTACTGTCTGTCAGACGCATGCGCAGTCACTGTGCGGTGTTGATCCTTGGTAACTGCGCATGCGTCGGACAGAAAGAACAGACTGAACAACCAGAAAGGAGGCGCCCTGTCAATGGAACACCACCCTCTATGTGGACACTATTCCAGAGTTTCATTGTCTAATGAACGAGTCTAAGAATTGGTTAATTTTCAGATAAAGGTATCCTAATGATTCCGGGTAAATTTGGCAACAGAGAAGTCAAGGATCTTACCAAGGAAGTCCGAGTTATCGTTGTGAAGGTGAGTGGTATACAATCATACAACTGTCATCACTCCAAGCTTCAGTTCAGTCTGTCACTACAGTTTAGGTGTGTAGGATCATAACCGACTCAGAGGTTTTGATCAGGAAAGTAAACATGAGCCCGTGTGAATTTGCTTCGTCTATGAAATGAAGATGTAAATCGTTGACATTTCAGTCTCCGAAACCAGGAGCATGGCGCCTAAAAAAGCTGGACAAGTTTAAGTGGACTTTGGAGGTGACGGGTCTTAGTTCCATAAACTTCAACACCAAGTTTGTCCAGGTCAACCCAATGAACGGATTCCAATACCAAATTACCGGCAGACCAATAGCAGGTATTAGATCATCATCCACACAATAATATCAAGATCTGAACATGTGCGATATGTATATTAATACAACATTCTGATAAATCTTCAGATTACCAGGTTACCATCATCTCCTCAAGGTTGTCATCATCTCTTCCACAGGGAAGAGTATATCTTATATACAACTCATAGCCGTGCTTGACTCCGTTTCGAACTGGACTAGATAATGTGGATATCCTCTAATAGGCAAGATGGGATAACATGTGCTGGCTTTTGACTTCGATGTAGAACCTCGCGTCTATAGATGTAGAACCTCACGATCCATTGCATTATGCATGTATCGCCTATCATATCATGCGAATTATAAGCATTGTTGGTGATACAATGTCCTCATTTACAAGGTGAGCAGGCTACCGTGATACTTACTGTGCCATCAATAGACAAGATAAAGACTGTCGACGCTATCGCTCTCACTGATACTGCGGGACAGTCCCTCCAGATGAGACCTCTAAGACAGGGCAGGGGAAGAGCCTCCTCTATGTTCAGGGCATCATTTCAGCTGCCCACTAAGGTAATACACACGTCTTCAAGTCTAGACTGTTTGTATGGGTTACTGCCTTATATTAACACCCACTGTCCTCGTAAGCTGTATTGCTTTTATCCAATTAAATGATGACAATTTTGGTCTACCGGTATACATCTGAAACTCAAACTGACGAACCCATTGTATTGGCAGGCCTTCCAGGTGACACTGATGGGGTCGGACAAAGCCGGCAACTATCTCCAGCGACTGGACACGCGGACAATAACACCTATAGCCATTAAACTGACCATTGGAACCTTCAACGGTCAGTCGGGCTTAAATTAAATTATTTCATTACAATATATATATATTATATTTTCTTCCCTCCTCTATCCGTCTCTGGTGTTGTCTCTGTTTGTCAGTCTGTCAGTTAGTCGGTCTGTCTGTCTCTCTATCTCTCACTCTCTTTCTCTCTTGAACTGGGATGTAGCGCTGCTTTCAAGTTGAATTCACATACATTAATTTAGTTTGTTTCATGAAATAATAAATAATAAACATCATGGCATAAGGATCACGTGTGCCGTTCTATTGTGGCCGCAAATTAACTTCCTAAAGATATAACGGCCCTCTTAGTACATCCTCTGCTCAACAGAGTGGTCCGCTTGAAATGTATTCGCTTCACGTGGTGCTTCGTATGATGATGACAGTGAACAGTATGAGTTGTCCAGAGAGAATACACCTAGTAGTGCTGCTATAGCCACTAGACATATACTAACAATAATTCATAATGCCTAAATTAATGCAATAAAATACGTTTAGCCGTTGTTATACGAGCATGTGTTATTACCTTTGCAGGGTCACTTTATGTGAACGAGAAGTTGACAATCCCCTACACATTGGAGAACAGAGGTAGCAGGGCTACGACTTTAAAGGTAGACATCAAAGATGATCAGAAATTTGCGCTGGCACCAAAGGAAAAAACAGAAACCCTTCAAGCTAATGGCACAGTTCACGGATACTTTACAATACAAGCTGGGAATACAGCAGGCGTTACGACGTATGTGGCTTTACCATTCTTTCACATTTCGTTCAGTGGTAAATGATAATGTACGTCTCTAGTATCAGCACTATTGGTCTAGTGTTAGACTGTTAGTGACCGTGTTACCTACAGTTTATGTACTAGCTCCATTTACTCAAATAATACGAGTATAGGGAAGGCCTAGGGCCAACTAAATTTACCGAGTGACATGGCCATGGTATGAACATCCTGGAAACCCAATATGCCTACTTACATAAAAATAAAAAAAACAATGGCTGACGCATGTAAGAACTGTATATATGTAATGACCGTTGTTTTGAGTATTGGGTATGGAATGAATAACAGGTAGTTAATCATCACGTTAACATGTGTAATAATCCAACTAGTATTAAGATAACCTCTTCACCAAAGCTACGCTAGCTTATTATTCCTCAACGTTTCGTCAGTATTATCATCAGTATTATCATCAGTATTATCATCAGTATTATCATCAGTATTATCATCAGTATTATCATCAGTATTATCATCAGGAGCATGAGTAAATGTTTCAAGGTTATTGCTTTAGAAATCCAAGATGGCCGCCATATTCACGTATGCGAAAATGATCTGACGGTATTGGTTAGTTTGACTTGGTACGGTAATCTATGTAGTCTCCAAACATGTATATCGGCAGGTTTACAAATCAAAAAAAAACAAAACTTATAATTAAGTGAAACCTAGAAATTCGACATAACAAATGTGACTAACATTGCCATTGGAACTGCCATGGTAGTAACTATTCTCTGAAAGACCTCTGCTCTAGGGTTATTACCATGCATTATGTTACAGCACAGTAACCGTGTCGGCGACTGCGTACGGGGTCATAGGTGCCAGACCACAGTATGACACACGCCGGATCACTGTGGAGAGTAGGCCTGTTGTCAAGGTAGGCGACAGAACATGTAGACCATACATGTTCATCTGAGATTCATTTATCTTCCCATATATCATGTCCTATCCTATAGACGGGGATATATAAAAAGTCGAATTCTTGGTAGAAATGTCCACCATCCTTGTCAAGGTAGGCGACAGAACACGGCCATATGATATTCAGAGTTATCTTTCCGAATATCCGTTCCTATCCTACAGACGGGGAATTTATGGTCGAAATTTCGACCACCGAGGGTGTACAGTACTTATTTGTTTCAATTTCACATGCCTATCTATGATGGATTCACAGTTAAAAAAAGGTTTGGTGTCCGAGGCAGGACACCAAACGTAGATGCTGAAAATATGCCTGGAAACCCGAGGTGAAAGTGTCGTGTCAGGATCTTGTTAGGACTTTTTTTAGGATCTTGGAACAGGACAGATAACCTTCATTTTGCTGTGATTCTTATAATAAAAATTCTCACTATTATAATCACAGCACCTATAAAAGTAAACTTTTATATACTTGTTAAGCATTTGCTGATGATTTGAGAACGTTGTTTTCAGAAGGTGGACACAGTTCTCCCGGAGTGCAACGTGACATCAATACTTGGCAGCTGTAACGTCACACAGATGGACACCTGTCACTGTCATCAGTATACGTGGTCTGGCACAGCCCATTTCGGAGATGTCGGATTTGGACTCTTCCAGGTGTCTTCTACCATTGGCACTGACGGAAACTTTACATACGACACATTTGTCCAGGGACACACCATTGCCAATGGAACGAAAACAGCAACAATAAAGTTAGTCGTCAAGGTTATACTAATTAACGTATATATATAACGATCCACGATATGATTTATAATAGAGCGGCTAAGGTACAAACTTGTTCAAAGTAGGAAGTATTTGATAATGCAATAGATAGTAGACCTAGTTGTATGGGCTGGGATGCTAAACTATCTCCATAGCTAGATTTTGCTAAAACTGATGGCAATGGGTCTGTTTATTCATTGGTATTTTAAGGGAAGGTAGGCTATGTAGGCTTTAAGGGAAGGTAAGCTATGTGTTTAGAGTTTGTCTTTATGGTTCAGGAGCGACTGTTGTCATCCTGTGACGTATATCAACGTGGTGGACATGGCCAGCAATACGGGTCAATGTACATTTGATCTGGCGCCAGGCCTCAAGAAGCCCGTCTACCCATGCACCACAACCACTGCCGCCACTACGACAACTACCACTGCGACCACCACCACGCCGACTACGACCACCACCACGCCGACTACGACCAGCACCACCACACTGACTACAACGACTACTTCAAAATCTACACCTGCAACATCACCGTCATCTCCAACCACGAGCAAACCAGCACAGACGCTGTCTCAGTCCACCGCGGTTGTAGGTAGTTCTGGAGTAGCAACATCAATTTCTGTAGGTCTTCCTAAAGTGACAAAATCAACAACTATGCACTTGGCAGTAGGAACTAAATCAGCAAAGCCCACGACACCCCTACCACACACGACATTGAATCCCATGACGTCTGTGCACCATAAAGCTATTTCCAGAAGCGTAAGTACGGGGATACCATCTTCAGCTGCACCACAAGCTGCAGGGACCAAGGCAACACAGGCAACTCAAACAGCCACGGCATCTGTACGTGTGACCAGTTTACCTGTTGGACATATCAGCATGGCTTCAAATGCCCCTGTTGTGGGAACAACGCACAAAAAGACACTTTTACATTCGACCAGTTTACCTGTTGGACATATCAGCATGGCTTCAAATGCTCCTGTTGTAGGAATAACGCACACAATTGCACCGGTAGGTATTGCATCTTCGAAGACCACTGTCAAGATTGGAGGCACAGCAACTTCTAAGACTCAGCAGCAAGCTCAGACATATAAGAATCCGACACCTTCAAAGCAACACCCACAAGGATCACTGATGGGGCACCTGATTCACAACAATATACAGGTACGTCTGCTTAATGTTAAAGGCATACAATCACGGTTTGGTGACATATTTAATTGTCAAACGTATTTTACTTGACAGTATGAACGTGTGAGTTGTCTACACAAATATATTGGGCAGCAAGCTACATTTCCCACAGGCCCTACTGCTTTTCAATATTTTCATATTTTATTTTATTTGTATATATTTTTTCTTCTCGCGATAAAAAATACAATGAAGAAGACACATATGGATATTCATAGCCATTTGTGAAGTTGTAGCTACTTACTAGTGATAACTGGATTATTAATTGTATTAATTTAATTTCGAACTAATTTCTCCGGAAGAACTGACTTTGGTATAACCACTATATTATTCATTCCAATAGGAGACTGTATCCCCCGTTTGCAACGTGACTAGCAAACATGGACTGTGCACAAAGGAACAGAGAGCCACTGATGTGTGTGACGATCACGTGTGGTTTGGAAAGGTCCAATTTAGAGACGAGGGGTCGGGTGTGTACCTGGTGAAATCAACTGTTGACGACACTGGAATACTGAATGTCGATTCGTTCACACCAGGAGAGAACAATGCTTCCATCACAGCGACCTTGACGTGAGTTACCACTCGTTTATTTTGATGCAACACCTTCAAAATACACAGTATAACAACATTGATCGAAATCATTAAAAGTATAGACGGGAACAGGTACCTTCATCTTGCATCTTGGTAAACTTTAAAGCTTGATCAAAATGTACACTACAAATGTTATTCCGTATTTCAAAATAGTGATTGCTAATTTCCCATTGTTCCACGAAATAATTCAAATTATACCGATAGACGGGAAAAGGTTCTTTAATACATCTTTATAGTAATCCAGAATGGAAACTTGGTAAATGTTTAGTTGAAAACAGTGAATGCTAATGTTGACATTTGCCACAGTTCCACGTGCTGTCACCCTCTGGTGTACGTCATGGTGATTGACATGGCTGGGAATGAAGGACAGTGTGAGCTGGAGGCCACAGAGGTAGAGGTAGGTATCAGAACGAAGGTCATACACGTGATGCAGTACAACCAATCAGAATCCAGACAGATTCTAACGGAAGAGCACATTTGTACCATCAGCCATAACACTCCAGGTCGGCCTAATCCATGCACAAACGTTCTTACGAACTTCTTAACCTAAGAACAGTTCGTAGCCATACTATAATAATCATTAAGAACTTTTCGAAAATAGACCCCCTGGTATTGTTGTTTGTGTCCACTATGAGACCATATTTATGAGCTCTCGTAAATGTCAGGTGGAGTCTATTCTCCGGACCCACATTCAATGCAATCTGATTGGCTCCTGTGGTTAGGGTTAGAAAACTATTTTATTCATATTTTGGGCCACGTGAGACAATGAGATTGCCTGGAATTGGGTCCGAGTCCGCTGAATGATAACGGAGCTCTCTTTACTCAAGACTCCGTATTTATACGGGAACGAATACTGGAGAGTTGCCGCTGTTTGTACATCCTCGAAACACAGGCCATTATGACTACACTTAACGGCCGTATTGGAAGGAGATTAAGTGTACTCCTACTGACTGGGGTTTCGAGGAAGCTTTTGCTAGCGCATGCATGCACTTGTTCTAAAGGATGTCTGTAACCTCGGGTCCAGGGATTCTTCATCCGTTCAGTGCGTCGCAAATGGGTGAAAGATTCCCGCAGCGACGTTAAACTCCATATTCACTCACTCACTCCGTTCAGTGTTTATCTGTTCCTGTTCTAGAATACCGACGGACTGTCTACTGGCGCTATTGCTGGGATTACCGTAGGATCTGTAGCCTTCGCGGCTGCCGCAGTATTAGGAATTGTCTTCGCCGCCAAGTACGGAAAATGCGGTTCTAAAGTTCGCCCTAGCACCGGACGTTTCAGAACAACGGCTTGGGAATAGACCAACAACATCCAACTACTAGTAGTATAGGGCACACTGACAATAGCCATTGTCGATATTTATTTTTACCGATTTGACCATATACTAACGTATTGGAAATCCACGTGGCTTCATGTATATTAATCCATTAGTTATTGGGAATTTGCATGAACAGTGAACACTATTATATTCTACCCAATCTGTATCTACACTTCAGTGTGCGTGATGCCAGTCAAGTATTATAAATTACTGTAGACACTTATTGTTACACCTTTCTGCTTCCACGCTGTACACTTTGATAAATTCCAGAGTCTTTCAAATAATAATCTATTGTCAATATACAGGTTAATTTACGTTTGTTTGATTACTGTTTATTTAATGACGATATTATATGTTGTTATATTACCGGTGTTACTGAGAAACCCAATGTTGGCTATACGGCTGTGATATGGAATTTTGTCTGCAGTATTAACGTTTTAGCGTATTTGGTTTGTGCTTCCATTTTGTGCATCATATATCTTACTTATTACACGTTAAATGTCGGATTGATAGTTTATCGTTAACTTTGAAACACATGTACCTGTACAATGAGCAAAAGATGAGTTGTTTGTAAAAAAATGATTGAAACGCATCTAAATCTGTGATATTTTCCCCGTCCATGTTTTTTCCTGCACTGAATATGTTATTGATTGCTATGTTGAATAAAAACGTTGACTAATATAACCTATTATATCGTCTTTGTTTTACACACACACACACACACACACACACACACACACACACACACACACACACACACACACACACGCATGCACACACACACACACACACACACACACACGCAATACGTAAAACTGTGAATTTATTGTTCGGTTTTCGTGCCTACACACGGCCACTCCGCCATGGTACGGTGAGTGTGTACTCGGTGTAATCCTGCAGGCGGTCCTAGTGCTGGTACTAGTGCTGGACAGTGTATCTTCTAGCCATGTGCTGGACTTCTTTACCATCAACGCTGGCAGATATCTTCACCGTTCTATGTAAAGTACAAAAACGTTATAAGTCAATAACATGCTATACAATATGAATGATTAAATTAACTACAGTACTTGACGAATGTATAATACTTACTTACTTAACGTCACAGCGGAATTATTTCACCTATACGCAATATAATAAACCCACGATAAGGCCTACTATATTATGGGGCCCTATACATCGTAATGGTCATCTTATGATTCTAACTGACTCGTTATATTCGCACGCTTCGTCTCAGTGCCTTCTGTTCATGAACCAATGGTTCAGTCCAACGTATGTCAAGTTTGTACTATGCCAGGAAGTGACGTACATCTCTAGATACGCCCGGACTAGCGGCACGACCCCTTAGTGAAACACAAGCCTGAATATCGTTATACTAAAATCGATGATCACTTGAATATTGTTATAATATAATCGATAATCACCTGAATATCGTTATAATAGAATCGATAATCACCTGAATATCGTTATAATGGAATCGATGATCACCCGAATATCGTTAAAAATAGAATCGATAATCACCCGAATATCGTTATAATAGAATCGATTATCAATGTCTTCATGACGACGCGACACGGCGTGGTCACGTGGTATACGTGAAAAGAAATCACGTGGTATGAACAATTTACAGCTATATATTCTTACGTTGAAATGCCAGGCACGGATCCCCCGTGGACGACGAATGACCGGATGCTGTGCTCCTGCTCGCCCAGATGCAGTGTCAGCTGCCTGGGTTCCACGACGATTCCATCACTGGCTGTAGCTGTTACTGTCAGGTGTGCAGACGTCTTGCCTGCATTGGCTATCTTAACGTCCATCTGATGGCCCTCCGCCACACGAAGTAGTCCTGGAGCAAAGACATGCACAGAGATCGTAATGCGTATGTATTTCATAACTCTGTAGGGTATATGTAAACGTTGACATGGAAGACGAGCCTTCTACAACTGCATTGCATTCTGGTGGAGAAGATATATAATTAATATACTAGTATATGACCATAATCAGTGACGTAGCTAGAAAGAAATGTCGACGAAAGATATAGCATAGCGCATACTAGGGGTGTAACAATAAGACCAAATTAGTTGAAAACCCTCGAGCGGAGTGGGTATTTCATGAATTTCACAAAGTTTAATGAAAATGGGCTT
>JAVCKZ010102386.1:0-10870 GCA_034780755.1 Lepetodrilus elevatus
TATTCTCGAAACTTCGTAAGTCCTAAGAAGTTCGTAAGTACTAAGAATTTGCCTAACTGGGTTTCTGCTCATATTAATTTTTGAACAGATCTTTTCTCACTAAGAAGTTCTTAGCTAAGAAGTTTCGAGAATATGGGCCCAGGTGTATATATATTACATTGTAAAAATCAGGTATTATACACATTACCTGATTATACATATTAACTGTAACATATATAGTTACCGTATAACTTACAGGGGCAGTGTAGGGCACACATGATGTATTATTTCCAAAGCATAATTATAGGTACTTCAGATTGCATACTATATATTGAAGTAAAAACAAAAGACGCAAAAGAAATACTATTGCGTTGTAGATGACCTACGATCTTTAACCTATTCCACATGGATTCAGAAAAACAATGCACGAATCTCCGTGTGATTCTGCCACACCATCACTTGTACAAACTATAACATGGTTACATTCGCTAGAATGTCAAACTGATGATTTATTAACCGCAGAGCATAGCGCAGACAAATACAAAAACTAGTATCACAGTCAGTCTCATGCCCGTATACCTGTTGTGTACAAGTACCAGTTGAAGCAACGTGATCCTTGCAAGTTCTATATTGGTATTTACCTACTATTCTTACCCAATATTGATTTTCTTAAGCCTTACTTTACCATCTCAGATACATATATCATGTCAAGGTATAATCACTGGCCGTCACTGTGCTAGTCGGAAACTAGGAGCGGTGTTGTATCAGTATGTATTTGATAAGGTCTGTAATAACCTACAGTAAACTAACCCTGGAACAGCAGGAATAGGAGTAGAATTGGGACAACGGAATTTGAGCTCGCTGTATCTTAATCACCATTTACAGACATTTTTATTAGTCATTTGATATTTGACCTAAATGCCAAGCAAATAATACAATCAGTAACGAGCAGTGAGTATACCTACATGTAATGGGAAGACAACGGCACAATAATGTAATACTGTGGAATACCCTGAAGAACATACACCTACTCAGAGACAATATACAGATATTATGGTCTCTGACCTACTGAAGTACTATTCGTCTGTAAGTAATACTAAACGTATTTTTATAAGACGGTCTACTTACAGGGGTTATGTCTAAATCCTGAGTTATAGTGATCTCAGAATGAAATATTTCACAGTGTGCCTCGCCATGCAGTCGTATTTATTCCGTAAGATCATATAGAGTGCATGCTGGTGCGCGTCTGAAGTGGCTCTATGTAGAGGTTCATCACATACTAGGCTCTATGGTTGGGGCAGCTCTGTTTCTAAAGGAGGACACGACCTCGACGTCTTCCAGTGGTATCACCTTTGGTCTCCGTTATCGAATATAGCCATCATTACATCCGGCCGACATTGGCAGTGAACAGTAGGGGCTCAATCCGATGCGGAATCCCTCCTCCAGTATCAATTCACATCACTGACGGTTACCCCTTTACAATTATGGAGATTTTATACATCATCGATATCCATGTTCCGAAATAGAAATCATAATTGTCTCCAAGTGGAAACTTAACAACATCGAAGAGGATCGTTTTGATGTATTGATATACCTAGATTAAATACGCAATTACACGTTATCTGCAGAGGTAGACATACTAAAGCCTAGTATTTATCTATTGCCGTTTTAAGGTAGTGCTTCTTTAGTCTCGATGTCCTACAACTTTGCATTGTATTGCCTACATACAATAATACTATGCAACAAATAACAGTTCGGAATGTGTGCATATCGAAAGCATTATATAGTGGACGTCTATGCGTCCAGAATAAGGGTATACTAGTACTTAACGCATACACATTAAATAACTGTATGTGAATACTAAATTGTGAATTATTGTATGCTTACAGCTTCATGCAGCGCTTTCATCTACGAAGAATCCATAAACAATGTTCTTTCTAGCTGATAACCATATATTGCTCGGCATTGGGAGACTTGGGAGTATTCACTGAAATATTTCCTTGCTATAAATGTTCAGAACCGTAATACACATGCCAGGATAGGTTGATTAGATTGCCCGTCCCTCTCTGGAGTTGCCCCGTGATGGTTTCCCTACTTCACAATTCATATCTGTGTTAGCACACATTTTGAACTTCTTAGTCGGATTATCAGTTAAGAGGAAATTGTTTTATGGACTGACTTGCGGACGGCACTGGTGGTTAAATTGCCTCAGGCATGGATGTTTAGAGTAATCCCCGCTATGTAGTCTCAAATATGAGTGTGCTGGGGGGACGCATACATGTTGGAAGCTGAGGCGACAGAATTATGTTCTGATAACCATGTCGATGCAACTCTTACGAAATCATTCATAAAGATCCAATTTAAAGGAAGTATGATGATTAAGCATTAGTCGTTGCATCTTTGTGAGGAATCTTTTGAAAATGTCACGAACGCGTAGCTAAATAGTAACTCGATCACATTGATGACAATTTATCAAAAATAGAATTAAATTTACTGCTAAAACAACAATTTAAATTGATTTGACCGAAAGTGCAAAGACCGACTCTGTATGTAGACAGAAAGCTGAGCATTGGGAAATGTAATTATTTAGGATCATATTTTCTATAATTATGACTTTCTTATTACCATGATTCGTGATATTTACAGAAATGTGAGCTGTTTTTTTTTCAAATCACGGGCTAATGCAACACTGATTTCTAATGTTGCAAGATTAATATCGGTGTTATGTTCTGTTGAACTTTAATTCCCGAGTCAATTAATATATTTCAGGAGTTTGTGGGAGTTTGGCATTGCCGAGATGCTATATTAAAGGTTTCAGTATATATTTACGCTTCTTAATGACAAAGAGGTCAACACACAGTGCAATATATTAGTAGTATGTATACCCGGCAATATACTTGACTTGTATCTGCGTGTACATAATATAGTTGTTCGTATATTGCATTGTGTATATAAACTATATAGTTGCATTTAGTGCATGATGAATCAAAAACGTATTTTTTTAAAGTATTACCTTAGTTAGAAGTACGGTAGACATGCCATTTGTTTCCGCTGGTACATTATGAAAAGACATAATGATGAGTCAACTTCTAGAACTACGCAGCTAATTATAAGTAATATTCCTTGACGTACACAGTACGGTATATCGGTGGTCGCATTGAAAAGAGACACATACACCTACAACGTTTGTAGGTCTGTGTGCACTATCACGGTGACGTTGCATCTATAGGTGCTGTAATGGTATACATACGTATGCAGATCAGACACAGTCATTAGGACTCGACGGACAAAGCTATTGAGATCCGGTTCTGGGGGAGTATATGGGTGGCTATCGTAATTACCATAGCTTCAGTGTAACATCCCAATCAGGACCAGCAGTAGCCCTCACATCCCCTGGGAACTGTCCACATCCGCTGTGTAGTCGTGGTCGTGGGGAGTAGCAGCCACAGAAGTAGCCGTGTACGGCGTCCTTGACATCACGCGGCCTCGCCAACGTGGTGAACTATGTACCCTGTTCACTGACCAGGAATGGAGTGACTGCTATTTTTATCGGTACACCAGTAATACGTATTTAGACTGTTGTGGATGTTTTGTTGAAGATGTTTCCGAAGACGAAGAATTACAATTGGGCATATGATGAAGCTTGTTCTCGCGTTTCTAAACTAAGCCTTGGCTATATGCAGTATTTGCACTTATTGGAAATGTATTTCCTTTGCCAATATGTTATAATAACATTATAATAACTATAATAACATTATAACAACTTCCAATAGAAGTGGCAAGAATTGGAACGCTGTTATTCCAGTGATGCGTTATTTCAACACTCGGTGTTGCAATATGTCATGTGAGTAACGAGAACGACTGGGAAGGTTTCGAGGCAGCTATTTGTCAAATGTAATTAACAGATTAGAAACAATGTGAGCACACATTTCTTAGTACCATAAAGAGGAAAGGGTGTGACACGCACTCATCAATTATTGCCTTCGGAAACAGAAACCTCATTTTGGAGTTTCGTAGATGTTCACGCTACGATTGATGCATTTGGATTCTATATTGGAGTGGCTCGTGTATGCATGGCATCAGTGAAGAAGCTTCATGGCATTATATTAAAATACATTTGCAGTGAAAGGATATTTTGTCTGTACATATATCTTACAATTATAGTCATTACTTTAAAGTGATCAGCCGTGAATCATATGGTATTATGTAATTGATGCTGTATTTCTCCAAGTCAGAAGAACATAGAGCTAGGAGAGTATTAAACACGGAACATAACTCACCACTTGTCATGGCTAGAACACTCTACATGAAACTTGACATGTCTTGCATGTATACATGTCAGGAGGTGTTATGAATGATAACATCAAGTAAGTTCTTCAGTACAGATAGGTATTGAAGCAAGGGTTCATAATGGTAACATTTAGGGTTCATAATGGTAACATTTAGCGAGGGCAGCATATGTGCCTGACTGGTGAAATGAAAGTTGCTTTCTTCTCGAGGTAGACAGCTTTCAGATTCAGTACACTGTGTTAAGAGCGCAATTGAAATGCAGCAGTCATGTGCCTATACTCCAGAGATCACTGGCTAATTTGGACAGCGTTGTTGTGCCCAAGTTAAACAAATATCATCTCCAGGCAATGTCACGGACGTTCATAGTGTGTCATTAAATGAAGTTGTTCGTAAAATGACATTATGTCACAACGATGACCAATATGCACCATATATATAATATATCTGAAATCCGTGATAACATTACTGACCAACAACTAGTAATGACACAGTCGTACTTTATGAACAACAGAACCAAGGCACACTGTAACTAGTAGTCTTGAGACAATCATGGTATTGGTACCGAGACAACAACGCACAAGTGACAATCACTTCACGACACATTACTGCTTTTCCTAGTAAAGTCAACGGTACTATTTATGTCAGAACTTCGTGCAACAAATGAATTGCAACCTTTTAAAAACAGACATAATTGATCAAATATAAAGGTAAATATAATATGGACTGTTCCTGCCAGTGACATGTATTTTTACTCAGAGAGAGAGGGAGAAAGAGAGGGGGAGAAAGAGAGAAGGGAGAAAGAGAGAGAGAGGGGGAGGGAGAGAGAGAGAGAGCAGGGGAGGGAGAGAGAGAACGGGGAGAGAGAGGGGGAGAGAGAGGGGATGGAGAGATAGAGCGGGGATGGAGAGAGAGAGAGTATGTTTGAGTGGGTGTGTATACTCGCAATACATAGCTACAGCATCTGACTGCATGTGAAAGAATTATTATACTACACAACATATTCAAGCAATGCCATCAGTTTCTCTTCAACGGCACTGGAATGTCATGCAAGTCGGAATCTGTATTAATATATTTGTACCCAGGAGCTGTATTTGTATAATAATCGTGCTATATTCATGCAATCATTCCCAATAAGACTCTCTTCATTAACGCGTTTATTGCGCAAGATATTTGTACCCATTCGATCCAACAAGTCCCGTCATTTTATCGTCATTGACTCTGAAATGTCATCCTTTGATTCCTTGGATAGCGTAGTAGCCATCCTCCCACGATTGCCAGGACGTTGTTACTGATTTCATAGCATCCTTGGCCACAACGCTCATGCTGCCAATGCGTTAAGTAGTGAAAGCGCATCACTTCCTTCATACAAATGTGTCAAAGATAACTCACTTGACGATGGCTCTGTAGTCTATAGCTAGGTTGACGTCATCGACGACATAGAACTTAGAAAGGTTCTAATGTTTCTTTCAGACACTGATGATACTTTGCTCAATTAAATACATCGTCAGATTGAATTCAGATGTTCTTCGCCAGTGTTCGCGAACACTGATCTTTGACCGTTAATGCTATAATCATCATTGGAGTTGTTCGTCTTATATTCCCATGTGCAATTTGAGTTGAGACTCCAAGTCTGTATAAGACATATAATTAATATGAGGTCGTGTCTGTGGGTTATATAAGAAATAGAAATATGGCCTTTCCTTGTTCATTGTGTAGTAATGTAGAGTTCTGACCTGAACGAAAAAATGCAGTTAAAGTAACATGACGATTGCTATTGCTCAAATATTAACATAATATTTTCTTTTTAAAGTATGTTATTAAATGCTTTAGTTTCGCTGTAAATGGCAACAGGGTAATTATATGTTATCATGCATATCATGTTAACTACTAGTGTACATAGTCGTGAATTGCCCATGATTATTGGAACCCCACAAATACACAAGTGCAAGCTGGGAACCTTCTGCACTTTTTGAATAATGCAATAATCCATACTGTAACATATATCATAGAATATTTACCATCCAGATGTGTCGATGATGAATAGAAAAGGACAGAATGATAAACGGGCATACATATATTGTTCGTTAATTCTGGAGTGCAGTCGGTCTAAGCGAGAGTCACACTAGTCTAACTGCATTACCGGGCATAAGTCACACTCTCACGATGATGTCTACTTATGGAAATTGACATAATAATAAATTTGCAAGTTTATCCACACCAGGGACATGCATATTAAATCAACCAGAATTACCTTAAAGGAATGCTATTTATAGACACGAACTTTTCATCAAGGTTAAACATCTTTGTTTGGCACTACTGGAAATATTAAACCACTGGTCAGAAGTACTTATTGACGTGTAAAACTATATATTTCCAGAATGGACGTCAGAGTTGGAGTTATGGCTGTTGGAGCTCAGTGTGTGCATCTGCCTCACGTTACCAAGCTAATGCCCTGTGTTCCCTTCAACTCCGCAACTTCGACGCTTCTGAATGGTCAGCTCATGGTATCCTTTCACGAAGCTCTCTTGTCCATAGCTAATACACTACAAAGAGAGCATGGTATCTTAGCGGACAGGAGAGCTTTGTGAAAGGATACCCAGGTAGGTGGGGATTGACCATAGACAAACAACGCTCTGCAATTGCCGCATAAGCAGAAACTGTGGTTTAGTTTTTGAACATTGTACTGTTCTTGTCTGCTAATAAAGGAATTAAATTTAATAATGTAATGTATATGAATACATCAATGTGTAAAAGTGTTTTCTTTTTGTAGTTATTATTTTTAATTTGAGATTTAGAGACGCTTTCAATATGTGTTCAATAATGTACATACTAAATGTAATATATGAAGATAATGGTAGTGTTTTGATTTAAACACATATATTATCGTACATTGCAATAATATATATTAGTATATATGAAAAGGTGATAAACAAACATGATGTTTCTGTAGTCTATATAATGGTCTAATTCATGTGTTATATCCCAGAAGGGAAATATTTATACATCAGAGAGATTTATAACACCGACACATGAAAGACCTGATGAAAACAACTAAAAATAGAACACGTGAAACAAAGCAAAGACAGTTATATAAATACAGGTGTAAAGAGACTTAAAAGAAACTCAGTAGACAGCATGACCACTCAAAATAAGCGTAAGGGAATAACATAATTCACATAAGAATTGATCGAATTAAATGGTGACGTTAATTTCTTCAATATGGTGCACGATGGACCTCCCGTATGGATCCACGTGACTACGTACAGAACTAACATCAATCCCGACCAGAGCCACCAGACTGAACACGTTTGTCATTGCCTAGACGTGTCTGCTACAACCACGTTGCCCCGGCCTGACTCTGTTACTTATTACAATCCCAGAAAATATCAATCTTGTGTCACTTTCCTCTCTGTCACGTCCATATTATTATATATGGGAATTGATTGTGCAACGATCGTATAGCCACGGAAAGCATTACTAAACATCGCTTTCATATCCGTTCATCTGATGAATGTAAAACAAGGAATAGTAAGTAGGAAGTAAGTCGCATATGTCAGTATGATTGTGCACACCTTACTTGAGAATATGTATTGGATGAATGTGTGTGTGGATAGACAAGTAGCCTACCTCATGAGCATGCATATACCAATGCCATGATTGTACTATATTAATATATAAGAGCGTGTTACATAATCCTTGAGGATGGAGGGAGTTATCATTGGTTGGCTCTCCCCTTAACTTCATCCTATGAGTTTCGATTACCAAAAGGTTTCCTAATAATGTACACACGAATGCGCGTTATTTGAGGTTACTGCTGGAAAATGTGTTTCCAGAGCTATTATCATATCTTATTAGAACACAACTTTAATTCTATACTAAACTATATAAACAATATGAATGTGTTAAAGAAATTATACGCGCCGTATTAGAAGGTACGTGTTCTCGTATACGAACAAACTTGAACAAGTGGTGAATAATTGGTATGCGTACATGCACGGCACCTAGAGAGATGACGGTTTTACTGAATAGACATCAAAATCAAATCTGTGTTTAAAACGACCTGAAAACCGCACTCTAATCAGTCTAGGGACCGCTCTATCCGCGACCGCTGCGGTGAAACGGTGGGCGGTTTCTCGTAGGGCTTATGTGTGAACAGTTCGTACATGTTCGTAAGAAGTTATCTGTGCAGGGAAAACGCACCGGGAACGTTACGTCTTAACGAAGGATAATTGAGAAAGAAGACTTCATTGGAAAACACATACCTTAGCTTCAATTCCTGACCAAACAGGCATGCTGATAATCATGCCGCAACGCTCTTCTTCTCATTTTACTCAGTTCACTGTAGTGTACAATTAGTATTCAAAGACATAAAAGAGATATAATTATGTTATACATTATTAACAGTTACAGATACAAAAAAAAATGTATAAACTATCCTCAGTAATAGCTTTAAAATAGTATTAACGCCTGTGGGCTGTTTCGATCCGAGCTCCTAGAAAATCAATAGTCATCAGTTTAAAATGCATGTAGTGTCAAATGTTGAACATATTTTAAAAGATCAATACCTTCAGCCACGGAACGCAAAGTATCATGAAAAGTTACAAGTTCAGAATTACATTTGCATCAATGAATTCCTTTGAACACTGGAAAAGTACATATAGTATATATCGCCTGTCAAGAACATGTTAATATCTAAATGTTGAAATGACATTGTTTTCTCTGTTGATGCTTGTCGCTGGCACTTATTACGAAGAATGGAGAGAACTTGTAATGTATTATTTTGTAAGATCTTGCTTTAGATGTAACATTCATGGAACACATGTATTTCGTAGTTATAAACAGATGTATATCAGTTGACGTGAATAGGCATGGCAGAGTAGCATAGAGACACACGGCATTTAGTAAATAATAACAATTACATAGTATATATATATACGAAGTGTAATTACCATTTAGAAATATAAATATACCGAGGTGGAATAGATGATGACCAAAGTCTAGAGAACCAGATTATTATTATTATTATTATTTATTGTATTTCCTATGCATATCCTTGCGTTTAGTGCATGCCCTATACATAGATAGCGCTATATACATATACTATTATTAATATTAGTAGTAAATGTATAGTCAATATATTCATACTAAGTCATGTTCATATGCTATTATACACGTGTCATATCATGTATTAAAGAGTATTCATCTCGTACAATACCAAGTATCTGTATGATGTACGATAGTGACCCGTCAATATTAAACTGGGCCGCGTTGAAGTTTCCGGACATCCGGGGACAGTATCCTCCTGCTACTAATTGTCTCCCTTGTGTTTCACTGGGACACCGACTATGAAGATACACAGTAGGTAATACCAGAACGGGTATATAGCAAATATCGGATATGATGAATAATGGAAAATGCATCATACGAGCATTAACACAATTCCTATTCATGTGGTATGATATTTATGACTCAGAAGTACATGAGTGTCATACTATATCATGAGTACTGAGAGCGTCACCATAGTGGAACAGACGTATACCAAATATATCACTGGTTTATTACATCGATCGATAGCATCAGTTATTATGTGACACAAGTTTAATCAATGTCCATTTGGTTATTATATTTACGTACATTCGAATTGTGTCGATGTTATGGGGAGAGTATGTATAAGATACTCAGAGACACTAGTATACGCTTGTATAGGTTATATGGGGATATCACAAGAACATAGATACACTGTCAGATATAGTTGCGTGGATCCGCATTGTAGGTTTTAAAGAGCAAGTTCATAATGATTCAGGCCATTTCGTTCAAAGTGGAAAAAAGATGAGTGTTTTGACTCAAATTGAGCATATACAATTTGCATGAGTAGTTGGACTGGGTTGGGGTTTTTTAGGAAAGAAATCGGTAAATTAGCAAGGTAAATTAATACGTGCCAAATAGAGACCTTAAACAGCCCCCGAGTTATCGTTATTGTTGGTTGGATACCCCGAGCTTTTGTTCGATATATCTTCCTAACAACGGCTGTATTCAGACTCTTGCACAGGACTTGTTTTGCCCGATTACGCAAGATAGAAGATAATAATCAAATCTATTTTTTAAAGCAAATGATGTTGAAATTGTTTTTCCTATATTTCATTATGAACTTGCCCTTTAAGAACAGGCTAGGAAATGAGATACATAGCAGAGATAAACATCGGCGTAAAGAGCTGCCAGTACATAGATACATGAATTATCTCCTAAATAGTTATTTGTGTTCAATGAAGCTTAGTTAATATGGAAATGAAGCTAATAAATTACTATGCGTACTTTCCTGTTCCTGATACATATACAGACACGTTATCGATGATGTGCAAACAGTTGACATCTGTTCCTAATGCTGTGTTGGTGACTATATGTAATACTCTACCATAGCACTCCAAACTAGTCGTACACTGGTCGAACGTATATAAGATTGAGCCACGGTTATGTAAATTTGCAAGTCAGTTACTAGTATTGGTTGAAATGTTGGAAACACATAATTTCTAAAATCATTCCAGGTTTATAATTGGCATAAGAAATAATTACAACTTGATCCATTGATCTGAGCCATCTACCT
>JAVCKZ010102397.1:0-10870 GCA_034780755.1 Lepetodrilus elevatus
TGTTTGACCGGTTTATGTCACCGGATATTGAATGAATCTCGGGATATCTCGTGTCAACTTACGGACCCTATTGTAGCAAAGGGAAATGTAAGGGAAATGAAAGTTCCGTTAATTCAAGTGGAATTACCGTACCTCAATCTTTGTAGTTTGTCGCCTCATTAAGTTTTCATTGATTCGTTTACCATAGCACTCCCTTGTAGGGATGATAATATGTACCGTACTAAATAAACCTCACGATGCAGCGTAATGAATTTAGTGTGTGTGTGAGGCTGAATAAGGAATTTAAATTATATATACCGTGTATATATTCCAGGATTGCCAATAGACCAACGTGATTAGTCTACTTTACTTACCATGATGGAAACTTTGTACAAACGATGAGTCATATCGCTTACAGATGTGTACTAATGACTAAGGATTAATGACAGTTATAAATCTATTCATTAAAGGGATAACGACCCTTTTAAATGACACTTATCAAATCATTATTCCATTAGTATACTATTCTATTGTTTTATTAGCTATCATTTTCTTTACCCGGTACATATATTTTCTAGAGACGGATAATTTAAAAAAAATGTATGTAACAAAGGAAATAATTCTCACCTGCTCAAAAAGATAATTCCTTCTAGTTTAAAAAAAAATAGTATTTCATTACAATAGAAATGTCCAGGAATATGTTTATAATTAGCTTTGGTATTTTTAAGGTACATGTATATTAAGGTATATTTTAAGTGAAGAATACTAGAACTAGAAGATAAATTGTTACAAATTCAAAAACATGTCAAATTGTTTAATCTTCTATGCGTAGAAGATACGGTATGTGTTATATACATGTAACATGATAACAAAAATTGAAAGGACCAAGATAGGCTTGTTGTGCTTCTATAGTCTTCATATCGTCATACAATAACTTATCAAAAGATATTTTATCTATAATTCAACATCTCAAATAATACAAAAATATTCCTTTATCGTTTTCATAGCATGATAAAATCTGATTGCCCTATTATTCTGGTCATGTGATAAGCTATTCAGTTACCTGCGTGGATGATCCGTATTTAATGACTCGCAATACAGATAGGTATAAACTTATGTCGATACACACGGCACAGACCTTTTATGATGAGATTTCCATAGATAATTAGCATCATATGGAAAGGAGTGTTTTATTTGGCTTTAACTCTTATCTCTTAGCAGCTGGAAGTTAAGTGAAGGCCGGGTTATACTGGAGTATTGTTGCCTTACTCGACGGGAATATTGGATGATAAGGCCATCCTGTATTTAAGTATCAACAGCAAGCTGTGTTGACTTCTGTTTGTGTCATCCTCCGCTAGGATGTTGCCCCTGCGGTGTCCGCGCTACCGCATTTGTGGTAATAAGTGGGGCCTCCTTAGAGATTACTTATATGCGAATATTTCAAGCTCACATAGGACCTACATGACTACAAAGAGTATGTAAGTAAAGCATTGCAATAATTTTGATGTCTTTGCGCTGATTTAGGTAATTTCATTCATAGTTGTAGGACCAACAAGACTACCGTAATTTCCTGTGTATACTGCACACTTTTTATCCCCCAAAACTAACCTCCCACACTGGGGTGCGTTCTATATACAAGCACAAAATTCTAAAATAAAATCAAGACTCGAAACGACGTGTCCGCCATTAAGAAATAATTTAGATTTCTTAGTCCTGGTAGTATTTAATTAATTTTTTTTCAGGTAAATTTTTGAAAAATAAACTTTTAACCCTGGGCTTACATTTGGAACTACCTATTATATTATTACTACCTACCGGTATATACAGATTTCATGAAAAATAAACAAAATACGATAATGTTCCATTTAACTATTACGGTTAAACATAATATGGCTGAAAACCCTAAATGCTCTCAATAAATTGAATGCTCTTAATAACTGAATATTATCAATAATTAAACTGAACGTTTTCAATAACTGAATCTCATCATTGGAAGAGAATGAGAACAGGAATAATATATTTATTTTAAAATATTAAATCCAAATTTCATCCCATGGTAACTTTAGAAAGAATAGTCATACATAATTTAATTTGTATGGTCTAATGTATGAGAACACTTTCCATTGTCAAGTAAAGTGTCTAAACTTGTATGCTTACCAGTATGTGGATTTACAAGGACTTTGCTAGTGTATATATGGCAATATTTTTTTTTATAAAAACACAAAATTATCTAAGGAATTGATTTCCTTCTGTAATCGGTGTAAGTAGCAATACCGGTATATGCTTGATTTGACACTATAATTATAAGACGGACATCCTACTTTAATTAATAAAATCTTTAATATTTTTTTTAAATGTAGGTACGGGCAATATATTATTAAATTACTGTTATTACTCTCGATTATTTACGGCTTATTGAGAACCTCACGGCTTCCCATCCCATCAAGACGTACAGCTTATCCTTAATTCTGTGATTAACCTAGCTAGGCCCCGGTAGACTGATTAATGAACAGTTGATTACTGGTATCAATACCAGTGATTAATATGCTAGTTCCAGGGCATAAACAGACAAGGAAACTCCGCACTGCGTAACCCTCAATCAAAGAACCCTTAATGAATATAAACCGTACTAAGCTGGTTAGTCCAAGAAGGTGGCCTCAGGGATAACGAATGACACAGAAGAAAATTAAAGATTAAGTGACGCAAAGTCCAAGATAAAATTGCAAGATATAAACCAGTATATGACTTTTCCAAATTCGGCTTTTAACACGCACGCACGCACCAGGGTTCGAAATTAAGCCCGGGCCATTCAAAATGCTAAAGGTATCCTAAGGGCGAATAGGAATTCATGTCTTTTGTAAACATTTGTTATTTGTATCATTATTCGGGCGAGTATGTTTTAAAGTTAATATGATCCATGCAGACGGCATTTATTACCAGCCAAAAGTAGCAGAAGTAGCTGACTACAATATGTATTTAAATAATAAATACAGCATATATGACATTTAATTAAGAAATGAATGTTGAGTCATTAGCATTCATTGTGCCATGAAGTAGCTCGAGAATCCTCTAGCTGTACCTGACTATACATAAAAAGTCTCATATGGTCAGGTACATCTAGAGGATTCTCGACCTAGCCATGAAGCTAGTGCTTCATGGTAAATTTGGTCTCGTGACCCATTAGCTTCATGCAGTGGCTTCATGGTACAATGAATGCTAATGACTCAATATTCATTCTTAAGACTTATAATGATAGTCCCTAAAAACAGCAGACAACAAGTTTGGATAACGAGAAATTAATGTTTTTATAAGAAATAATTCAGATAATGTAACTATGCAGTAACTAAATGTTACGTGACACAACGCCTGAAGAACAATGATGCGATGTGACACGACGCCTGAAGAACAATGATATGACGACGACAACAAAACAATCAACCATTGTTATGAAAGATAATGACCTCGACTTTATGGTCCTACGAAGTTAATCACTTCTTAGTCTTCTATGACGTTCATTGAAGGGCAGATCTAGTATACTGTAATGATACATGTGCTGTCATTATTTATATATGGCACATAAGAAATTATGACTTAGTATAAAACATATAAGACTCTATGTCCATTTTATTATATTAAGTTTATACTAAAGATATCACACATTTATATACATAGATCTAACTTCTAAGACTAAACTGATAAACAGCTAAACTTGTACATGGTCAATCTCTCTAGACTGGTTCTCTCCTATATTTGCATGTTTTGCTACAATCTATATGAGACAGGTTGCCAGTCTAGATAAGCGCCACTGAGATATAATACTTCCCTGTCAACTAATTCAATATTGCATATTAGCTGAAACGAATAGCAAACATGCTATTCGAATGTTCGTTTGTAAGTATTCTATTTGTATTCGAATATTCATTTGAAAACTTATTATAATATTATAATTTAAAATATAAAGCTATTTTGTTGTAATTTGTAAAGCAACTTTACCCAGGCTAGCAGAGATCTCCAATTATCCATTACTATGTCTTCTCTCTAGTAGTATATCACTTTCTTTTGGTCAGCGAAAATTTGTCACGGTTGTGAATCTAGCAGACGACAATCGGTAGGAATATAGCAAATATTAACAACTGATTAACCCCAAATTGAACAGCAAGTACACACATTGTTGTAACTTTAATTGCTTAACTATCTTGTGTCGTATTTTAAAGCTAAATTGTATGTTTAGTTTGATTTAGATTGAACTGAGTGGACTGACTTTGTCCCAATTGTGGAAATTGTGCGTCTTTCGAAAAGGATGACCTATCAATGATCTAATGTCATATAATCTACACGTGTTAGAAATGCTCGAAATTTCACATATAAAATAAGTCGCACACTTGGAATATAGAAATAATAATTTAGGATTCGCAGCAGATAATTATCGATATGTATTTTATGCATGGAAATGTTCAACAACAAATTGAACAGGTCTGTTGTGTTGATCAGCTGTTGATCATCTGTTGTCGGGGATTGCAGCACTGCATTGTCAAGTTGTACCGTCAAAATTGTTTGGTATTATGTTTAAAATGTACAAAGTGCTGGCACACTGACTATTAATCTTTGTTCATAAAACATAACTAAATGACGAAATAGTGCTTGGTTCTAAAGCTACAACAACAAGCATGGGCGCTGCCATGTTTTATGGACAGTGCTGAATACAGCGCTTGGTTTGATTGGTCTATAAATTGGATGCATCACTAAATATCCATGGCAACGCCTAAACAAAGTTGTACATTCTCATCAACAAGCATAATATTATCATTTACAAGTATGTATCTTATTTCAAGCTAGTAAATAATATTTAAACTTGAGGAATTAGGAAATTGCTTTTATTACATGTACATCATGTATAATATAATATTGACAATGATAATCAATTACAATATCATATTCATTTTCTGTCAGTTGACACAGTTATTTGACTTTTAGTACATTATCATGGAACTCTAATTGAGACCTTGCATGTGATGTCACCCAATATGTCACATAAGGGTGGCAAGACAATGGGATTTTCCTCACGTCATCAGATTGTTTTCTGCCACCCAAACCATTTTCTACCACCCAAACGATTGTTCCGTGCAAGGCCTCAATACCATGAATATCAATAGGAGCTGCAAGCGGAGCAAATTCTATTTATAGACTTACCCAGTTTACTGATTTTGGTGATAAGCGTGTAGGTGAAATGTGCATGGTTGTTGTCTTTTTTACGTACCTTACGTTGCATCCCGATTTATTACCCATGAACCATGCTGATGCTGATTTTCTCTGGATTTTTAGTCAATCTATGGACTTTTGTTAGCCTATCACTAGAATTCCTAGTTTTACAAGATATTCATCAAAATGACATGACACACTTGTACTCGCTATTACCATTTTGAACTAGTGCTACAACTTTTTAGGACTGCAACAATTTTACATCTTTCAGGAAACTGAGATAATTTTATGTAGATCCTAAAATTACAGGCCTCAAAGTTACAATTTTTCACAAGGAGCCATTTGGCTCCTGCATAACCAGAAACACTTAAAATAAGTGAAAATTTGGTATCCAAATGCAAAATTAGGTTGCCATTGTTCCCAAATTAGTTGCTAATAATTATTTATTAAATTTTTGACCTCCCGAACCAAAATTATCACAGAAAAATCTGTAAATTTTAAATAGGGAATTACATAATTACCGTATTGCAATATTTCACAGCTTATTGTATGTGTGAAGGAATATTTATTAATACAAATTTAAATAGAACTTTTTAGAAATAGATTAGATTAAAATTTGAATAGAAGTACGATTTAGCCAGTTAACTCTATGCCTTTTTTTAAAAGCTGCATTTACTCACAATAACTTCTCAAAATATTTTGGTTCAAGGTTTTGGTCTGGGCCCCGTTGCTCAGAACTATTGTAGCTACAACTGTTGTAACGTCAACACTTACTGGAAGTCCAGTTACAACTATTTTAGCGCTACACAGGGCTCAACTTAGCGACTAATTTGGGAGCCATGATGACCTAATTTTGCATTTGGCTACCAATATTTCACTTATTTTAAGTGTTTCTGGCTATACAGCTCCTTGGAAAAAACTGTAACATTGAGGCCTGGACTACAACTATTCTGGAGCCATGTTCCCGAAGCTATCGTATACATAACGACATCGTGAAGCCTTTGTGGAGGAAGATTTGATGATCCAGAAAGAGTCAAATGTTCCTCCACCAAGGCTTAACGATGTCGTTACGTGTATGATAGCTTCGAGAACATGGCCCCTGAGAAACGGACCCCTGAGCATGCAGTAATTCCATTGCAGAATAATGAAGCGACTGGCATGTCCGTTCCTGACGAAGATCCCAGTGACGAGTCTGCGACAGTTTCCGCAGCAGCTGTTGGCGTACGCCAATCGGTGTCCAGTGATGACCCACGCTATCCAGTACTCAGCCACCAAGATCCAGCAAAATGATGGTGAGAATTCCCAGTGGTTGTACGGGTTCCATACATTACGTGTTATATCAATAGGTGCCGGCAAAATTGTCTGTCTATTTCGGGGTATTTCCTACTTTCAATCATGCTGATACTACTTTGTAGATGAAAGTTTGATTTATGTACCGTAGGTCTTTTGCCTCTTGCTACTCTGCCACCTACCGTACTTCCGATTCTACTGAAACCACTGCGTGTAGCATACTGGGGGTGAAAAGACACAAGTAGTCCTGGCTAAATGCCTCCAGGGCAGCGTGTGCAATATACAGGGGGGCGATACATCACAGTGTTTGAAATAAAGAAAATAATGAGGGGGTCATTCTCCATAGGCCCAATGTTAATGGTGGTCAAATCTGTAATTTTCAGGGGGTCACACAGATACCTTTTACAATTGCAGATTTTCAAATGACCCCCGGACCCTTATTAATTCAAACACTGCATCATACATGTACATTAGTCTAGCTTACTGCAACATTATAAAGCACTATGATGTTGTGGGTTTTCTCCTGCCTTAAACTGACAAGCCGTGATATTAGTGAAATAATCTTGAAAGCGGCTATAAACCCCAATTCACACACAAAAATTCAAAGAAATCATGTGTCTAGTTGTTACATGTGTCTGGTTGTTACATGTGTCTGGTTGTTACATGTGTCTGGTTGTTTCAGCTGGTGCAGGGGAGAAGTCCAAGTGTCCTTTTATGTCCAGCGAGGTCAAGCTGCCCGAGGCCAGTCTAGCCGTACAAGGGGACATCATCAGTGTCCGAAAAGGTCAGCCTGGTCACAGCTCTTGTTACAGCTCTTATAGGGCGTGTAAGTGGTGGGGGCAGCACATAAACTAGTGCAAATGTGTTGCTCTGCGCTTCGCACATACACCACTACACCTGCAGTAGACTGTAGGAACAATAGTCAAGACGTAACAATGGGAACAATGGTTTTTCTCAACTGGTTCTTAATGAATGTGCAGTTATATATGAGCTTGCCGCTTATCCTAGTAGTAGTTGTCATTATTAGGAGCCTCCTGCCCCCGGGAGTCAGTTTCACAATGAGGCTCCCACCATTACTTTCATGCCCTATTATGGCTCTTGTTATGGCTCATTTATGAAGCATCTTTAAAATATTCGTAAACTATTTGTTAACAATATCATGCAAATGTTAATAATATATAGAAGTCTCTGAAAAATACATTGAGACATATATCAATGTTAGGGTTAAAATTTTAGTATGATAGATTTTAATGGTAATATTCATGAATATTTTAGGGATTCATTCTAAAGCCATTTCTGCCTGTTTTAAATGAACCTTAGCTTTAGATTTCTTTTGTCTTGCGTATACCTAATTTATAACAGATCAGGCCCCGAGATTACGAAACTTTTCTGAGTACGTGTTTGTGCTCAACTCATGACGTTTTATGAACAAAATTCTGAGTTTCAAGTACAAAATCATACTCAGAAAAATTTCATAATCTCGGGGCCTGGTATTATTTTAAGTTATTTTATTTTAATATACATTATTTCAATTATTGTGCAGAATTTACAGAGACAGCATACTGTATTTTACTTATAATAATAATTTTTGTTCTAAATGTTTTGTACATTGAAATTTGTTCTGTTAAAATTTATATTGTTATTTCAGTTATTGTGCAGGGGCCCGTTGCATGACACTCTTGTAGGCAACTATTATAAGGTCAACCCTTTCTATTGTGACGGGAGCACAGTTACAACTATTGTAGCGCTACAAGAGTGTTGTGCAACAGGCCCCAGGATTGACACAGACAGCATATTAAATTTTATTTATTAATATAATTATAATTTTTATTAATGTTTTATATATTAAAAATGTTTTCTAATTGCTAACTGCAGAAGGCACTAAAGACGACACCAAAGTGAAGGATGGCGTATCGAAGCCGACCGTGACTACGACTGTGGAGGTTTCTGGTCTGACCGAGATGAGTGGGGGTACCGGCGTGCAGAGAGAATCGGTTGTTACCCCTAAGGGCTGGAGCCTCGGGGAGACCCTCAAGGTCTTCCGAGGATCTGGGTCCGGATCTGGACCTGTGGGAGGTGAGTGCTGTGATGAGATCCGTCTACAAACTGTTAAAAGCATACAAACACTGTTGACATGATGCATGGTCAAACATTACTTCATATGAATGTACTTTTGACATTTGAAGTACTAGTATACTGGACAACACAATATACTTGTTATCCAGATCCCACTGGTTTTAGATATATTATTTTTTGTGTGTATTTTTTATCTTGTGATAAAAAAAATGCAAAACTGTCAACAGTGTCGTAAAAATATGATTTTATCAATAAGTGAACAGTGTCATCAAAATACTATTTTATCAATAAATCAGCTGTTTGTTTTGTTTATGATGGTTGTTATTATCAGCAAGAAAATCATGTTTCAGAGTTTGCGATGTCGCCTTTTGAAAACAATGATTCACAGAATAAACAATTTGTTTCGATGATTTTATAGGGCATTTGATGCAATCTTTTGGGGATTATTGCAAATGTGGAGGGCATAAACGCCTCCATATTTTTCTGTTAACATGCTTGGAATAGTTGCATTGACACCATGAATTATCATAGTTTCAAATGCTGTCATCGCCTATGGGTGAGATATTCCTGCCGCAAAATAAAACGCTGATTTGAATTTTCCAGGTGGACCAGAGAATACCTTTGATTACGAATCGTTCTTCGCCAATGAAGTGGATAAGAAGAAAAAAGACCATACATACCGCATATTCAAGAAAGTTCTGCGGAATGCTAGATCGTTTCCGTTTGGGGAGGAGCACTCTAAAGAAAAGAAGAACATTTCTATCTGGTGCAGCAACGACTACCTCGGAATGAGTTGGCATCCAAAAGTCACCAACGCTGTCCAGTTAGTAGTTCAAATCTTGCCTTTTGTGTTTCTTAATTTTATATTATTTTAGTGTCATTTTCCATTTTAGTGGCATTTTCCATTTTGCAATGTAGAAAACAAAAAATATATTTATTTTATTTTATTTATTCATGGTTGTATTGATTGTACTTGGTTTATTGTAATTTTCCAGTACCTATCTTACTGTGATGTAATGAGAACTAATTAGTTTGTTACCTATGGTCCTTTCAGACTAATATAAAGACTAGTACAGCTAGTTTCACACTACAGCCCAGAACAAGGACTTAACAATTAATTTAAGTGTTAACTTATATTTGTATACATGTTCATCTCTTTACTGTCTCACACTACAGCCCTGAACAAGCACTTTACAATTAATTTAAGTGTTATATTTGTATACATGTTCATCTCTATACTGTCTCACACTACAGCCCTGAACGTTACAAGCACTTTACAATAAATTTAAGTGTTATATTTGTATACATGTTCATCTCTATACTGTTTCACAGTACAGCCCTGGACAATTACGGAGCTGGTGCAGGAGGGACGAGGAACATCTCGGGTAACTCGCCCCTCCACGAACGTCTGGAAAGAAGTCTAGCGAATCTACACCAGAAAGAGGCCGGCCTTATCTTCACCTCGTGCTACGTGGCCAATGACTCGACTCTCTATACGCTGATCAAAGCCTTACCAGGTACCCACATTTCTTCCAGTATACTTGTGCTCCAGATAAAATTTGCGACCTGGGAGTATGATTTTGATTTAGGGAATATTTTCAAGTATTGCGGTACTGGTACTCCCAGAAATTAATTTAGGGAGTATTATGTGAAAATTAATAGCAGTTAACATAGTTCAAATAGCTAAACGTTGTGGTAATGGCCCATTTACTATCGGATATTTAATTTTGGTCAGATCGAATGTCTGATAGTCAATGGAACAGTCTAAAAGAAAAGAAAAAGGAAGAAAAACATTATCAAGATATTGTTATCTCCATTTAAACCAATATTTTTTTAATTATCTGTAATAAGTGATACACGTGACCGTAAACAGCCCACTTATTTTACCGTTATGTACACGTTTTCATCACTGCCAAATATCGAATGTGTATTTCTCAATTTTTATCGCGTAAATTACACGGATACGCGCCTTATCTGGGCTACTGGATGTAGAAATTATGTATTTCAGGTATTTTCTTCGAGCGAATAGGGCACAACTCATAGACTGGGGAGGGATGTATATATCCAAATCTAGACCTATTGTAGTTTGAATATATGGTCATGTATGAGTGACATAAAGAGATAAATAAATAAATATTTAGGATATATTTCTCATCCATGTCAAACCGGCTCCGTGGCGTAATGGTTAGAGCGTCGGCCCGGAGTGCAGAAGGTCGTGGGTTCGATCCCCGGTTGAGTCATACCAAAATACTCTAAAAGGTGGTACTTGTTGTTTCCCTGCTTGGCGCTCAGCATTAAAGGGGTAAAGCAAGGACTGGCCAGCTCG
>JAVCKZ010102408.1:0-10869 GCA_034780755.1 Lepetodrilus elevatus
CAGGTGCGGATCCAGACTTTCAGGTTACGGGGGGGGGGCTCAAAGTGCATTTTAGAGGGGGCTCTTAATTTCACCATAATACAAAATATATGTTTATTGAACAAAATTGTCCAATTCTAGGGAGGGGGGCGCAAGCCGGGGTGAGACTCCCCCCCCCCCTTGAATCCGCCCCTGGCCAATGACATAAACTCAATTTCGATTCTATATGATTCTATGACTTTAAAAATATAACCCGAAGCTGCTTTGCCATCCTATCGTTATTGCTGGACAAGGTGATAAAACAACACAGCCGTAGATATAATAAGTTGATAAAATAACACAAAGCCGTGGATATAATAAGTTGATAAAATAACACAAAGCCGTGGATATAATAAATATTCAGCACGGAAGACGAATGGACACCCCTATTCCCAATTTTCTCCGTGTTTTAGCCCAAGGTCATAGCAAGGTCAAATATTCCAATTACATTACAGATATGGTGGACGTGTGTTTATTTCCGATGTTGATGTTTATTAAACATGTCTTCCTTGAACTCACATCTGAAACTATCATCGGTTGTACTATTCCCTTAATTGACTTCAGATAAGGCGCTATATATAGACTACGTACACACACTGACGACTACGCGGGCGATACGTACCCGACAACCTCGAAAAGCATCCAAATATTTATCAATTAGTCCCCGTTATATACTGTCATGAACGTGTTCCATTTCAAAACTTTTGTGACCACGTAGGTCAACATTTATCATAACGTTCGCTATATACGGAAGTCAACGGGCATCCGGTGCAGGTGGACTTTAGTATGGAATTAAACACCGAATTCAAAACAGAGAAATGTATTAGTATTTCCATAACGGTCTCCACATGAAACCCAATAACAGATAAGTACTTTTTGCAAACCCAAGGCAAAGGTACGCTGCACTGTAAGTGAGGAGGAGTAGGAGGAGGCTACTGGAACGATACAGATCTTTGTCCACACGTGGGTGGGTGTAGGTGCATCTGACGAAATGACTTGTCCGGAGGGCGTTACATTAGATACTTATTTTAGTTCTATTTTGTTTCCCATTTTTTCTTTGATGGTGGGTACTCACCCTTGGATCCTACTCATGCCCTCCCCTGAGAAATAAGTCAAGTGGACATAGAGTTCATGTCCCCAACAAACATCTCCAGATCTAGCTCAGGAAATTGGTCAACATTGGATCTTCTGGCATAGAATGAGCATTTGCCCAGTTATAACCTTTCTTGCATTTTTCAAAGCGATTCCGTAGATCGACGCGACAGACCCGCATGATGAACAATATGAGTATTGGAAATGCTTAATTTGTATATGTTCTTGCATCCAAGTTATCTAGGTGATGACTGACTGCTTTGCAGACGTCTGGTGGTACTGCATGTTGTGTAGAGAGAGCTCAGACCTTCGTTCAATGAGTATCTGCATGGGCATCGTTTCTCGAAGCTCTCATATCCACTGAGACCATAGAGTTATAGTAAGATCCGATCCCCATGTAGAGAAGGCTAACACAGTCCAATGGTCTCGTAGTAGTTATGATCCGAGCTTATAGAAATTTACGATGGATGCTGAAAATCATCAAAACTTTCAAATATGATATTATGTGTAGGCCTACTTTTCAACGATATGTCTGCGAACAGACACGTTTAACATTTATAATAATAATTTGGAATGCGACCCAGTTGAATAACCGCTATCATATCCAATGCGAGGTTTCTAGACGAGTAATACGTACCACTTTTCTACAATCTGATCAATCATATTTAGCAATGCTGTTTTGAACTGAGATAAACTTTAAGTACATATGACTTAGCCTATATTATCAGCTGACCCATTTTATTCCCGGAAAATATCATAATTCCAGCTGAATACCGTTATATTTATACCTAAGTGCACTGACTCTATCTCATGAATAGTAATTAAATATCAAGATGAGTTAACCTTTGGTACTGCCTCGTAATTCTACGACGTGGAGTATTTAAATAAGTTTTGCCTTTCGTGCAACTAACATTTTCAAGACTCCAAAGATATTATAAACCATCCATGTGCTACTATGCCAAAACAAATAATAACATTAACCAAAAGTGCAGGGTAGATTGTTTAATTGATAATAGTATCTGCATGTGTGATGTTGTATCAATATAGTCTGTATTCGGTATTCAGAACGATCACTGCTATCTTTTTGTTCGGCAAACGTGCTCCATTTCCAGCCTCTCTAGGATCTCCTCGAAGCAAATATCAGTGGAGACATAAGGCTAAAGCAGCTTAGTGCAATAAACGTCGGCAATGCCGCTGTAATCAGACAGCGGGGAATTCCTCAAACCGCCCGCAATATATATGTAATATAAGTATGTGCTAGTATGTAGATAGTGCTTATGTGTGTGCGAGATAGATACAGCAGGAAAACAGGAATAGAAGGTAGGGAGCGTTTTGGTCACTGAGAACAGACCGAACGTTGTGTCACTCCCCCCACACCCACCCCACCCCCGCCCCATTCCGTCAGTCTGAGCTGGAGGTACTTCCCAGGTATAAATGTAACGGTATTCAGCTGGAATTGTGAGCTTCGGCGGAATAAATTGGGTCAGCTGATATACGTATTTAAAGTTTATCTCTTAAAGAGAACCTGTCAGATATATTGGGGGGCCAGAGGTGAAAAACGCATTAACACCGTTTCCATTTATTTTCAATTATCAATGAATGATGATGATCCATTCCCCCTACTTATACTAATATATATACTTATATTCTCCTTGGAGGTTATGAAGAGTAGCACATACATGAAATATAGCCATACTTTTTTTCTATGAGATATGAAAGTATGAAACCATATGCAAAAGCGTTTAGGCTAAATATATCCCAAGTAGCATTTTAAAATGAATTATATCGACGCACTTACAGATGGGAAGTGATAAATGTTACTGTAAAATCTGTAGGGCACCCAGATTACTTTATTAAATGAATTAGAGTGTATTAGCGAGGCTTTCGCGGTCTAACGAAGCAGTGGGAAGCAACATGTGTCCAATGGAGTTGACAAAACTCCCCGTGAGATGTCGCTGCGGTCACGGCACCCATTGGGCAGTTTCCGGAAAATGTCAATTCGACACTTTCCGGATTAACACCGGAAACAATTTTGGGATCTACCTTCAAATTATCCACCCTAGATCACCGGATTTCAGTGTTTGGCGCATTAGTTAGAAGTGTTCGAGTGTAAATTGCCCCGATCAAGTGTCGCTGTGGGTATGACAACTTAAGCCCTCTGTAAATGATAGTACCAATTGTTTGATTATTTATTGCCACCCAACCTGCCAAATGTGCATCTCCAATTAATGGTAATTTCGGAAATGTTTTAGTGTGGGATGGGAACACACACACATGTGCATGGTCTCTGATTGGGTATAAATAAATGGTTTATATATATATGATGATGATGATGTCGGCATAGTTGCCGACGAAACGTCGTGGTTTATTATAGTTATATGTACATAGACATTCCATTCAATTAAGAAAATAATAGATAATGTGTTTCATATATTGTTTCTTTGGGATTGGGTTCAGGATTCTTTCACTCATGAGCTAGTTTAGAGCTGGAGGGAACCCGCAACTTCCGTAGTGCTGAATAACGGCTGATACTGCCTGGATAAGAATGAATTACTACAATTAGCGCAGATAGGAACATACGTTCTTTTTCTATCTTACTCTCACTCCCTCCCTCCCTATCTCTCTTTCTTTATATATCTTTATATTATTTTCCGAATACCTGCATACCTGACCATGACGTTTAGCAATTCTAGTACTACAGCACCTTGTTCTAGCCTGATGCACTGCACGAAATGCACTAACATCAGTTAGACATACGTCAAAGTGGTTTCAAGAATAGCAGCCTCGCTCCCGTGAACAGACTCTAGCACCTCGGAAGGCGATTCCGTGAAGTGGTTAACGAACCTTACCGGTGTACCAGTACCGCCGTGATATACTTCCGTGATTTTAATGTACAGACACGTAATCAATACTAAACAGAATAGACAGACGCCAGATAAAAGACTACTTCTCCGACAACAATTGTCACACCTTCGGTCAAGGTATCGACTTTTATACGTTACGCTGGGTGCAAATATATCAGTCATTTTTTTGCTGTCACCTGAGTGTGTCCGTACCGGTGTGTCGGCATCAGCTAGTGTGTCGGAATCAGTGTGTCAGCGCTGTTTTAAATAGTGTGGCTAATGAATACACGTTTGATGTTTGGCTAATGCACCGATGCGTCGTGTTTACGTTGACGCCTCGATTGTCCCTGTCGATATATACGGCAGGGGGAAAGAAACGCACCGTCCACGCCGAATCGCCCTTTAAGAGCGCGCTGAAAGAAGCTGCTTGTGGGGTTTGGGAGTGCAAGTGCCTCTGAGTGCGGGGTGTCTGGAGTGCGGGAGCTCCTCGGTGCAGAGGAGATGTTACCAGAGAAGTGGTCTGTGTGTTAGAGGAACTGTTAAAACACGGCAGGCAGAGGGTTGGAAGGAGAAGGAGGAATTACTTTTTGTTAGTTGATAGGAAAATACTATTATTTCAGCTTGTCGGCCTTTGAGGTTAGCTTCAGGACAGAGACCGCCAGTGCTATGAGGTGCACAATAGTATGAATTAGTTGTGTAAAGTGCTTCCCATTCCGATAAGAAACGATAAAACCGCTTAGGAGGTTTTGGATGAACTTCAAACACGCGCGTGTGCCCCCCCCCCTCCCCCCATTCAACCCCCCACCTCCTACACACGCATAATTTAATTAATGCAAGAAAATAAAATAAAAAATAGGCTTAATAAACATAGCCAACACTAATTATATATTATTATACGACGCGATCATGATAGGATATGAGCTGTCTGTACCGTGACAATGCAGTTACTTAGTCTGTCAGCCTGTGCTCGCGGGCTTATTGCAGCATTTATCGCTACGGGTGTTGTGTGTTTCATCCTGCCCTAAACTGACGAGCCGTGATATAGGCGAAATAATATTGAAAGCGGCTCTAAATCCCAATTTAAAAAATGTAAAACAATATTAGGCCCTATATTGTGTACAACTCTCGAACCGTAAACCCGATGTACATGAATGACATACGGCAGCGTTAGTGCTATTGTATTTGTTGTATGTGCAGTGGTCTTAGAACTTACCTTACCTTATCTTACCTTACCTTACCTTGTTAGAGTATTATCTTAACTTAACTTACCTGACCTTATTAGAGTATTCTGATGCAATGCAATGCATCAACTTATTATGTTATATAATAGGAAAAAACACATGTAATTTATATACGTCCACTTTTATTGAATTGTAACAAAGGATCGAAGGCCATGCGAGTAGACGTCACCATGTCACATCCTTTAATAATTCTCAACAGCATAAGATGTATGCCCATTTGAAATACATTACAATAAATTATAGGACTACATTCATGATTATGTTTTTCTGTTTTAACAGTTTTTAGATTACCCGGGCGTACATACATCGTCATTTATTTTGGTGGAAATGTATTAAATGTGTGATTTAAAATGTTCCTACTGATAGAATGAATAGATTTTTCAAAAAAGCCCAACTAAATTACAATTGGAATTTTGATAAGAAACTTTGGGGAAATGTAAATTATCATCCTAAATATTAGAAAATAAACCTAACTCATTTTATTTTCGAAAAGTGGAGATATGCAACTTTAATTAGAGATCAATGACTGTTGTACGTTCCTGCTCGACCATCTTTGTGATCCTGCCATCATTTTTAAAAATAAAACGTGTGGGTTTTTTTCAAATGCAGAATCTATACGGGTTCATTGCGTAAGAAGACATTGCGTACAGTTATCGCCGTATATTTTGGTGTACCCCATACCCTCCTCGATCAAGTAAAGAACAGCAACCCAGATCTGTGGTTCTAGCGCATTACTGCAGTAAATGTACATTATGTATACAAGTAGCGTTGGAACGCCGTTTTATCTGCACTCGCCGACTCCATTCAAATCACAGAGCGTGTGATATACAACACACAGTGACATATAAATGTGATCCACGCGCCTTTTGATTTGTGTTTAGATATTTAAAGAAAACAAGTGGTTTTCCAGTTGCACGGCCCCCCTGTAGAGACTTGTCGTATCTCTTTGGTATCTTCGTACGTATGCAGGCATCAGGGGCGGGGTTTTATAGAAGGTGCTTGGGTATACCCTAAAGACGAGGGTATTTATTTACGAGAAATAAACGATCACTGCATGCATCCTAGAAAGCCAGGAGAATGTATGTATACGTCCATTGACCGATCTATCTGCGGACATAAAATGCTTCTAGGGTGCAATTCAACTCGAGTGGCTGTTACATGACTCACGTTTTTCTCTCGATTGAATTGATAGATAAAAGAAGAAATCATTGCAATGCACCAATCAACCTGGACTCGATATTTCAACACCCTTCGAAACATTCCTGTTTAATTATGCATCCTTTGATTTTGTTTGTTTATCGAGCCACCTGTGTTCGCTACCTGGTTACTATCGTAATTGTGATCAGATGTCGTATGTTTTACTTGTAATTTCCTATGTGTTTCGTGAATATTGTCGGCTATATGTTAATCGTAATTATAGTTTTAGATATTGATGGTGATGATGGTGATGATAGTGATATTGATGGTGATGACGACGACGATGACGACGACGATGACGATGATAATAATGACGATGATTATGATGATGATGTAAACGTTGATCTTGTTATAATTTAAATATACTTATAATTCTAAATGATGAAAACGTTTATGTTGTTGTAAGTTATGTTGATGGATCGTTATAATTCTAAATGATGATGGTGAAGACGACAATTTATTGTGAAAACCTTTGGATGACGATGCTGATAATAATGGTGATATTCGTCATTATTTTGCAACCGTCTTGCTTATCGTTGGTTCTGTATTTACCCGCATTTGCTATGCTATATTATTGCATTTGTCAATGTGACATTAGTTGTACTATTTGTCGATAAGCTCAACGATATCATTTCAAACTATCAAAAGAAAATATCAGTATGAACATCATAATAATAATAATAAAATAATAAATAAACACGGATGAAAAACACGTATGGGAGTTGGATTCCCATGTGCACTTGAAATCGTTTACGTAAAACCTCTAATCAGATAAATCAGTTGTAAAACGACCCAATTCAACCGCGTTTGAGTCGGAAAGAATTCTCGTTTATGATTTTTTAGACGTCAAAACTATATTTACATGTACATGTGTGATTAAATACAGTAATATTATACACATACATATCTTCAGGTTTGCCAAGTACACAGGGGTATGATGGACAGATTCGAGACGGTTTTTAATGCTAGACAGCGTCGGTTAAACTTTGTTTTAGATGACACGCACTTAAAGCAAGGAGAAGTAGATGAACTCGTTCAATGCCGAAATACCTGTGCACTAAACACTCCGCATTCATTCTGCCAGTTGAAAATATTTGGAACGTGCCCATAACGAAAGCGATAGCACTTTTCATATTCGCTTGTGTCCGATCTGACGCGACGGAACCTCGCATATGTTTGCCAAGAAGTAAGAATATCTCATTTTGCACCCTGGCACGTTGTTAACTTTCGTAACGGCATCGATTTATACATTGCCCATTGACCTGAAATGGAGATTAAGAATTTGCACTTAGAGAATATTCTGGGGGTATACAACTCATCAAGTGGTAGATGTAAGGGAAGGAATCGTTTGTTCTTATTTTGTTTATGGAAGGTACGACAGTTTACAAACTTGTTCTGTTTTCTCTCTCTTCATATCATTATCATTATCATCATCATCATCACCATCATCATCATTCATCATCATTAATCATCATCATCATCATCATCATCATCATATCAACTTGTCTCTTGCCATTTTTAATTTATTTTTTTAAATTTTTAAATTTTTATTATAAACATTTATATTCCAGCAGATTACATATATATGATACACAATGTGAAAGTAGAATCAGCTTATATAGAAACACAAGAAGCTGACGCAAACACAGGTGGTCTATGGACAAGACATGAGTGAACAACAATAAGGAAGAATAGGAAAGTAGTGCATGTTGATAAATTGATAATTAAGATAGGAAAAAGTGGATGGTACCAGCCCATGTCACTTGCCATTTGATTAAATACAGAAAACAATACATAATTAGAACACTTTTTTTTATTACAAAACTAAGTTTTATTTTTTTCTTCTACTTTTTCTCTTATCTCCCAATCAATCAATCAATCATCTCAGTGCGTATAGGTTACAGAAATTGAAATGAGGTTTGCATATATTGATTTCAAATAAAAGCTCACATTAAACAGAAGCTGCTATAGTAGTGTATTATCACGCACACAGACATTCCTGTGTCATAGGGTGCAGAATATACATTCAAGCAGCATATTGGCATATTTCTTTCTGACGAAAGTCCGATAATAACGAATCACGAACTTGGTGGATTCAATTTAGAATAGTCGTTGTTAACTTTAATGTTTTCTACTTTTGGATAGAGCAGGCGGTAGCGGGGTGTAGAACCTTTGGACTTTGGAGCCAAAGGTCCCGAATTCAACTTCAGTTCCTGCAGCAATGTTGTTCGCGAAAGTGACATTTCTGACGCGATATTAATAAGGATGCACTGTCTGTAGAGTTGCAATTTAGTTATCATCCTTTGTCTGTCAGTACCAGTCTCTGCTCGCAGGTTTACCGCAACATTCAGCGCTACATTGTTACAGGTTTCCTCCTGCCATAAAACCGATAAGTCCTGATATAGGTGAAAGACTCTTGAAAGCGACGCTAAACCCAAATTTAAAAAAGAAACAAACACACTTTTGGTTTTTTAAGTGATTAATTAGCACTAAACTCGTAATTCACCCATCAGATACTTCTGCTGTAATTGACAATTACATCTTCAAATATCAACACTAGTATGAAGAGATGCAATACCATGCATATATTACAATTGGGTGAGATATACCGTATTCCAACGATCTCCATCCTGCAAGAAATAACCTAAAGTTCTTCAACTTTAACCACTGAGTGTCCAGGATAGACGTTTGCAGTACAACAAGGAAGTACATCTCCGTCTGCGTCTTGCGTCTGTGTCTCTGTCTGCGTCTTGCGTATACGTTTGGAAACGCTTGAAAAAAACGCTGCTCGTGTGATATTCTTTGGGGGTTCCGTTTGCCCCTCGGTTCGAGACACGCGCGTGTAAGCCCAGGTAGGCCCCATTTCGTAATTTAGAGATGCCCTGACCCCATTCTCTGCACCCATCGTGATCCACTTGAACGTTCTTCTGTCCACGCTGATGACTCTACATATAGTATACGAGCTGTCGGTAGAGTGTATACAGAAACATTTTCTGAACAATAGTTTCTATTGGTTATACTACTGGGCCGGTATTCATAAAGTGGCTAAGTCAGTTTTTGCTTTATATTTGGTCATCAAAAACTGACTTAAGCCCCTTTATGAATACCGGCCGGAGGCCTTGTCATAGTCATAAAAAAGGCTTAAGACTACATTCTGACTTAATGTGCGTATACCATTTTCATAGCACCTACTAATACAGATATTTAAGATTGTCGTACGATCGTAAGAACGTTTCAAGAAGAGACCCGTAGGTGCATCAAATGTCCTAGCCATGGTTTCCTGTGTAGGACACCCAACTATATCGACAGGGAACGACGTCTGAAACCTCCAGGACACCCGATGCATGGGTGTCCTGCCGATGCATGGGTGTCCTACTGAGAGGGTCCGGAAGTAATCCGTAATACTGATATTCAACTTTTTCTTTGCTGGGTGGGCACTTGAAGGTACCAAAGAAGGGGTGCGCTTTCAATCTTACGGGTATATCGCAATGTCAACTTACATGCTGCTGTAGGTATGCCAGTAGCTTCAGTAGAGAACGGGTATTGTTTCTTGAAGCTCGCATACCTACTATATATGTATATGAGACCATAAGGACTCTCGTGCACGTAACGAGACGGCTATTATGCGGATCTTCGAGAAATGATACCCAGTATCCAAAACGGAACCAAACGGAACCAAACGGATCTTCGATTTTTTTCTTTTTTTTTCTTGGCTGTGCAATAGATTTAATCGTGTGTTCCATGGTGTTGTATGGTGTTCTATGGTGTTCTTACTGTTTGTGTTGTTTGTTGCTTCAGCCACCCCCTATGGCAGTCTGCCGGTGTTGGAGATTGACGGCGAGGCCTACGCCCAGAGTTTTGCTATGGCCAGATATATTGCAAGGGAATACGGTAGGAATTCCAGCACAGAATGCCTTGTAGAATAATCAGGTTACTCTGAGACTCGACACCCGAGCTTAACCGTCTGTCAATCACTGAGATCCACATCTAATAGTATTCGGGTTACCGGGCACGTCGGGGCGGGGGTCGTACGTGTTTTGACGTGCGGTGCAGGTGAAGTTACGCCGATGCGAATCGTATCGTTACGGTTTTATTGCTGGCCTAAATCACAAGGTAACGCCTGTAACACAATCTGATATCAGTGGAATCACTGTTTCTGAGCTGATTAGTTACATGGGTGTGTTCCTTGCTTCGGGGGAAAAAAAATGCGACTTATCGATGGGAATTTGAAGAGGGCATATGCACTTGACTTTTAGTCATTGTCAAAGACGCTGAGGTGGCACTTTTTCCGAAAATGTAGCAATAACATTGGGAAACAATTGTAACGACTCTCTCTCTCTCTCTCTCTTTCTCTCTTTCTCTCTTTCTCTCTTTCTTTCTCTCTCTCTCTCTCTCTTTCTCTCCCTCTCTCTCCCCCTCTCTCTCTCTCTCTTTCTCTCTCTCTCTCTCTCTCTCTCTCTCTCTCTTTCTCTCTTTTT
>JAVCKZ010102419.1:0-10867 GCA_034780755.1 Lepetodrilus elevatus
AATGTATTAGCTATCGGCAAAGAGAGTGCTATGGTCCCTTAGCGGCTAAGAGAGCTTCGAGAAACGATACCCAGAGCTATATTGTAATTCAAAACATTCAGGGTATTGTTTTCAGATCCACATATCGATTAAGTCACTACCAGTGTTAGAAATTACCGCTGGGAACTTACTGGCCCGAATAATGATACAAATAAAAAATGTTTACAAAAAACATGAATTTCTACTGGCCACTAGGATACCTTTAGCATTGGGAGAAATGGCAGGATCAGCAATAATTTAGAACACTGAACACTATCGTAGTGATAGTCATTATTCCTATATATGTGTAACAGAGGATCATGCCGATCCTGGGATTCGAATCCAAGTTGCTGGATTGTGAGTCCCAACGCTATACCATCTGAACCAAAGAGGTAACAGCTAACAAAGACATTAGGAGCATCTTATATCCCACCCAGCTATACATGTATTTGGAGTTACTATTATAGTGCTATGATGGTTCTATTGAATTGGATGCTGTTTAGTAGTGGATATAGAATGTGTACTGGGTCCTGATCCTTTCTAGCTGTTCCGTCTGTACTTTCTGTCCGAGACGTGCAGTTACAAACTAGCAACACTGCACAGTGTTCTCGGTGTCCGGGACATTTACCAGCGATATAGGTAGTGCAGATGGCACAGCACACAATCCAACATGTACTCTGTACTATGCTCCGCTTGCTCACTCCATTCTACAGAACAGCACATGTACTAAACATGTGACAGAACATTAGAAAGGAGCACGCCCCTAGTATTTTTGTGTATTGTGACGTCAGTGTTGTGTTTGTTCCAGTGCCCAGTGTCAGTTTTGAGGTGTATTCCCCGACCTTCATGGAGATGTTTCTAGAGAGCCACGCGGTCATGACTCAGGTGTGTCTCTATTTCTAAAAACACAGGGGTGCGTTCAGGTTGCACTCATTTTCACTACATTGTACTATTGTAATATGTAGTGCTACAGAAGCCGTTCAGCCAGCACATGTAGTACTACTTTTCACTTCATGTTTGGACCTCGTAGTGTTTTATAGGAAAACCAAAAATATGAATGCTTAATATTAATATGTCCTTATCACAAACAGTAATGGTATGCGCAGGGAATTTATGAACGATTTCAATTTTTACACATAAATACATGTACAAGCAATCAGCTATGTTAATAACATGATTATTAATTATACTACAGGGAAACAGCGGCCTGAAGCCCAAAGAAGGGGAGATAACCTCTAGGCCTTGGCAATGGCCCATCGACTACAGGGTGAGATTTAGTTTTCCGCTGAAATCACAATTGTTCGTTGTTCTGCCTGCTACCATCATGAACAAATTACTGCGATATTGCTGCCCATGCAATCAGGAGAAACTGCAGGAATCCTCATCTATTTGCTGTGATTATTCCAGGGCCAGATTTTCTCCGCCAAGAACCACAGAATCTACCTCCTGGGGAATCCTGTCATCTTCTGGGGACTGCTCGTCATCAAGGGCGTCTTCATCATCGTGTTCGTCGTCTATCGAATCCAGATCAAGAGAGGGGTTAAAGTGCCCCTGACCATCGCAAGTAAGCAGTCTCTTTGATCTTAGCGTGGGGTGTTAGTACAGTAGTGGAATGTTTGGATTTCGGAGCCAAAAGTCCCGGGTTCAAATCCCAAAGAGGATATAATTATTCCTCATCTTCTATGTTTTTTTTCTTCAGTATACAATGAGAAGATGTTCCGAGCGTGCTGGTGGCTCCTCCTAGGTTGGGGTCTGCATTACCTCCCCTTCTGGCCAATGAGCAGAGTCCTGTACTTTCACCACTATTTCCCATCTTTCCTGTTCAGCGCCATGTTTGGAGGTGAGTTTATGATGACCTATTAACTCTCTCCATGCTGGAGGCAACCAGAGTCACTAAAGAGCTGTACCTGTGTCTAATCCAGCAGGGAGAGGGTTACAGTGGTCCTGTTTATTCGTTGACACATTCCTCTCCTCAAGGTAGCTATGAGAATAAACAAATCACGGTTACAGTCGAGACAATACTCAATTTTTTTTAAACCATGAAAATATTGAAAATAAGTGGGACCTGCAGAAAATGTTGCTTGTTGCCAAATATATACTTGTGTAGACAAATCAAGTGTACATACTTTCAGGTAAAATACATGAAGATTTTTAGCAAAGTTTCAGTGTCTATTCTCTGTGTTGTCAGGTATAATTCTGGACTACCTGGTCACACAGTTCAATGTTTCAGTGTCTATTCTTTCTGTTGTCAGGTATAATGCTGGACTACCTGGTCACACGGTTCTGTCTCAAGTTCCCGGAGAAGCTGGCTGTTCTAGTGTTCCCCTGGATGCTGGCCGTCATAATCCTGGTTCTCGCTGCAAGGTACGTCGTTCTCCTCAACACCCACACTTCGTAACTCAAGAATAGCATATTTCTGCTGATCTGCGGAAAGCTACTGATATATTTGTCCAGGCCCCAAGATTACGACACTTTTCTTAGTATGATTTTATTCTCAATTCAAAGTTGTATTCATAAAATGTCATGTAAATTTTTAGCTTGAGCATGAATCGTACTTTAAAAAGTTTCATAATCTCGGGACCAGGGATAATTTTATTTGACCTGGACATGGCTTGGGGTCTGCAGCCCAGACTTGTTTTCTAATTAAATCACAATTGTCTGTCGCCATTCCTTGTAATTTCTCTACGTTCCATCGCAGACCCTGGGAATGTACCATTGTCCAGAACCCAATTCTGAAACGGTTGATGTTTATTCTAAAAATAGTCCCAACACCTCATGTTTTTCACAGAATAATGATTGTATTAATTCCCCCAAGGACCCCTTTTCTATACTAAAATCCTAGAGCTATTCCTTGATGTTTAACATTTAACTACCAGCATGGATGACTATCGTCTGCAGATTTCCGCATAGTTCCGTGGTCAATCTCATAAACCTGGCCGTGGCCTGCAGACCCTGTATCCCTGCTGTTTCCGCTGAAAACACAATTTCCCATTCTCGTCCCAATACCCTAGGTAAATGACAACAATGTATCTGTTTCAGTTTTTACCTGTTTTACCCTCTGACCTTCGGCACGGCTGGACCAATGGCAAACGAGGAGGGTTCCACGATGCACGGACTCAAGTGGATGGAATCATGGGACATATGAGTCTGACCAATCACTAATTACCATATTTGGAGTAATTAGCAACAAGAATATTTAACCCTTCACCCAGCTGGGCTAGTTATACACACTGTTGCTTCTAGCTGGGAAAGGGTTAATAGAAGATTAATTTTCCAGGAAAATATATTCAGATAAAGGCCAGTGTTTTAGGAAATGGTTGTACTGTAGTCTAGGCTTAAATACAGTGATGCGCCAAGATTTTACAATAGCATGAAATGTCATTAGACTCAATTTAGGCCCAGACTACCGGGCCGTGCTCCTTTCTAGATGTTCTGTCTGTACTTTCTGTCCTAGACATGTACGGTTACAAAGGAGCAATACTGCACAGTACCAACGAAATAGGTGGTGCAGACGGCACAGTAAACAATCCAACATGGCTGCCACTGGCAATTTACTCTGTGCTGTGCTGGTTTGCTTACTCCATTCTAAAGAACAGCACATGTACTGGACATGTAACAGCACATTAGAAAGGAGCACACCCCTGGTTTTATAGTAATAATACTGAAATTGGAAAATAGGCCTCAATTCAAACCTAGAGACCTGCTAGTTTTGTAAAGGAAATTGCTAATTACTTTAGATATGGGAACTTGTGTATTGACAGCAGAACAGAAGACTTCAAGGATTCCGAAGATCTGTGATACGCGACTCTGAATGCAATAATGTTGTCAATATTATGTTTATTTTTATTTGGGATTCACTGCTGTATAAATATGTAATGGCCCTGCACAACTAACCAATCATTATCATGAAAACATTTCAGCCAATCACAAGCGTTCTTACTTGTTTTGGATAGTTCATGAACCCCATAATTCTGAATCACGACTTAGATGTCAAGATTGTTTCTCTGCTGATTAATGCATGTCATCAAACAGCTCAAACCAAGACAACGATATTGACTTGCTTAACCCTCTCCCTGCTGGATTAGGCACTGGTACTGCTTTTTGGTGCATCTCTGGTTCCCTTCAGCATGGAGAGGGTTAACACAACGACAAAACAGATACCCAAATTGTTGTAAAATATTCCCAACATGACTAAGCAATAAATCATGGAAACAAATATTTTGCATCTGACTTCCTAGATCACCCCATTCAAATTCTACTATGGATCATGCATACAAACTCCCATTTGAAAGTGACCATTACATGTGATAACCGATTTCATAATATTATGAACCGCCTTAAAATATTATTATTTTAACATGTTCAAGTTTTATCTGAGTCAGTATTGCCAGCCATTATGCTTTGTTGCAAGATAATCCATCCGTGATATTATTCTCTTTTTGGCAGTTAATTCATTGCTAGACATTAGGCATTCAGTGAGCAGTTAACCCATCACCATCCATCACTCAAATCCAAGGATAAGAATACTCCCAATCGATTGACAGGGTTAGGGTTAATCCAGTGCAATCCAGTGGAAGTCTGTCCATTGCAGTCCATCATGCCCTGTGTTCAGTAGATTGCAGTCCATCAGAGGGCCTATTCTCGAAATGTGCATGTACTTATGAACTTCTTAGCCTAAGAACAGTTTGTAGCCATACTATAAGAATTGCTAACATTGTCTTATGATCGTAAGAACGTTTCGAGAATAGGCCCCCTGATCCTTTGTTCAGTAGGCCCATTCCAGTCCATCATGTCCTGTGTGGATTCATCAGTCCATTGCAGTCCATCCCATGTTAGCAGTCGGCCCATTTGTCCATCACATTCTGTTGGCATTCAGTCCATTGCAGTCCATCAGATCATGTGTTCAGTATGTCAATCGAAGTCCATCATATCCTGTGGGCAGTCCATTTCAGTCCATCATGTACTACTAGCCGTCTGTTCATCGCATTCCATTATGCCATGTTCGCAGTCAATCCATTGCAGTCCATGTACTACGAGCAATCTGTCCATCGCAGTCCATTACGTCATGTTCGCAGTCAATCCATTGCAGTCCAGTATGTCCATTAACATTTATTGTAACAAGTGGGTGGTCAATTCAGCGTCTTGACAACATTCCTGACAACAATGTGTGCAGTGGTTCCTGTTGTCCATGCTATCAGAAATAGTTGTCCACATATGTTTTGCAGTCCGGTATTGATGCAATCATGAACTGCAATCCCGTGCAATTTGCAGTCCGGTATCGATGCAATCATAAACAGCTGTCCTGTGCAATTCCAGTTTTCTCAGTCCATCGTTTTAATCAACAACATTAATTGGACTGCAGAAAATAATTTCATTCCATTTTATGATGCAATTTGTTTGAAAATATCTGTAATTGAGGTCTTGCATGTGGCGTCACTCAATACGTCACATGGTATCGTGGGTGGCAAAACAATGGGATTTTCCGTCATTGTTCGAAGTCACCAGATTGTTTTTTGCCACCCAACATTTGTTCCGTGCAAGGCCTCAATTTTAATGAACATATGTTACTCAAGGGGAAATTGTTGGTGCAATTGGCAACAAAATGTGATGAAGCCAAAGAATGTTTTATTATATTGAGAATACATTATTACATAAATGGCAGAATATTTTCCTTGGGCCTGCTGTATTCAATTATTTTAGTGTTACTAAGAGGCAGTTATCAATTTAGTGTTACTAAGAGACAGTTATCCAATTTAGTGTTACTAAGAGACAGTTATCCAATTTAGTGTTACTAAGAGACAGTTATCCAAGTTAATTTTAGTGTTGTTAAAAAGTATTTATCCACAGGTTGATTTAGGCATTATTACAAAACGGCAATAATTATTAGTTGGTTTGAGAGAGATAATGTTTTATTCAAGGCCACAGGCCCATATAGTCAGGTGGCTTAGCGAAATTATCGTGACACGGCGGATAAAAGCACCAAATTTGGCATGGCGGACCCTTTCAGTCCACTAATAAATATTAGCCTAGGAGCCCACTTGAAATTTTTGGAGTTTTGCCTAAAATTACGAAAATCCAAAATGGCCGACATTTATGAATAATTATATATTTTTCAAGTTTCAATAGTCGCTATTAGTCTAGTTTTGTTCAAAAATATGTTTATTTTGTTAATTTAGATGGAGGTTTATGTTATTATACCATATGTTTCTTAATTAGTACAAATGCCACTGTTATTATCATAATAACTCCACTTTATAGTAAATTGTCAAGCTCACATACGAATGTAATCATCGATGATAGGTGTCTTAGCGATACCTTCTAAAAGTACCGATACATGGTCAATAAAAGCACCAAATTTGGCATGGTGCTTCCTTTCGATTCAATAATATATATTAGCCTAGGAGCCCAATCGAAATATTTTGGGAAATCCCGAAAATGCGAAAATCCAAGATGGCGCACATATTTTGCTAAAATGTTCCCTATTCAAGTTCAAGTTAGTGAAATTATTGTGACACGACGGATAACAGCACCAAATTTGGCATGGCAATCCCTTTTAGTCCACTAATAAATATTAGCTTAGGAGCCGACTCGAAATCTTTGGAGCTTTGCCAAAAATTACGAAAATCCAAAATGGTTGATATTTATGAATACAACTTTTTTTATTTTATTTCAATAGTTCCTCTATGTCTAGATATGTTCAAATATATATTTATTTTGTTAATTTACATGTAGCAGTATGTTATTATAACATATGTTTCTTAATTAGTACACATATCATTGTTATTATAATAAAAACTCCACTTTGTAGTAAATGGTCAAGCTCACATATGAATGTGATCATCGTAGATAAGTGTCTTAGCGATACTTTCTAAAAGTACCGATACATGGTTAATAAAAGCACCACATTTGGTAGAATGTTTCCTTTTGGCTCACTCATAAATAATAGCCTAGGAGCCCACTCGAAATCTTTGGGGTTTTCCCCAAAAAAATGAAAATCCAAAATGGCCGACATTTTTTAATAAAATTAGAATTTTTCAAGTTTCAAGACTTGTAATAAGACTAGATGTTTTAAAATATCTATTTATTTTATGAAATAATATGAATTTGTATGTTATTAAATACTACGTTTAATAATTATTACAAATACCATTTGTGTTATAATAAAAACTTCACTTGATAGTAAATGGTCAAGCTCATAATGAATGTTATCATCGTAGTTGGGTGGCTTTCCGGTAATATATAAAAGTACCGATACTTGATCAATAAAAGCACCAAATTTGGCACGCTGTTCCATTTCGACCCACTAATTAATATTAGCCTAGGAGCCCAAGTGAAATATTTTGGGTATTCCCCCAAAATGCGAAAATCAAAGATGGCCGACATTTTTGCTAAAACATCTCTATTCATGTTCAAAAGATGGAAAATACGACTATTTGCTAAAATACATTACTTTAAATATTGAATATGATCTATGGTGATATTATAATACAGATAAGTACATACATTATTATAAATAACTTGTTTATTTTTATAATAATACAATTTATGATATCGGCAAACTTCACAGATGAGTATAGTCATTATCACACAATAGGTCATATACCGACATACCTACATTCCAATACCTACTCACCACTTTCTCATCAATACATATATCATGTGTGTTTACTAGAACAATGGAATTAAATGCGGTATGATGTATGTAAATGAAACAAACGTGTGCAAACATATCGCAATATTGTAAAACAAATAGTTTTTGAATGTCAAATGTTCTGTTATTTGTTCATTACTTGTTACTACTTGTACTTGTTACTACATTTGCACTTACAAAGTGGTAATACAGGAACATGTAATTAATTATCTGCATGCTAGGAAGATCAAAACATTCCAACATCCTAGTCCACCCAAAGCTCTGTGGAGAAGGAACAATTACTGTTTTCTGCATCCACACACTGGTTGTTCTAATTCCACCTTGATGTACACTGTCGAGCATATATTTGTCCCAAACAACATCCACCCGTTTGCCATTCTGTAACTTCTTCTCCAAGTAAGCAATGAACAAAATGTCTGCATACTCATTGACTGTAACCTACTGACACCAATAGTCAGCAAGCAGTGGATTATCACAGCACCATCCAGGAGATAGAATCTTGGTAATGGCATTGTCTATAATATCCAGGTTCTTGCTTTACCAATTAACCCAAGAATGCTAACAGGGGCGCAATACATAAATCACTTAGTTCCATGTTGACTGAGATTTCGGAGTCCACCTAAATCTCCATGTAATAAAGTAATCTAAGCAGTCATGATATTCTAGAGTAACATTGTTACGAGTTATATATAAATTATTGTATGACAAAATAATGTATAATGCCATCCTACGGACATGTATATTCATTTGAATAGTTATAAGCTAGTTTAGTTAAATAGTTTAATAGAACTAGAATTGTGCTGATAATATGTTTATTTTCAAAAGCATATTAAGTTATCTTTAAAAAGCAATAATTATATAACTAGTTTGGCATTGTGGCTTATGGAAGAAAAGAAAGGTGCGTTTTTTTCATGTGTCAGCCATCTTGGATTTCGTTGTTTTACATGTATACCGCAAAAATTCAGGAGAGCTCCTAGGCTAAAGTTAACTACTAGACCCTAAGGGAGGTTCATGCACAATTTGTTCCTTTTATCCGCCATAATTCGATAATGGTAAAAATTGACGCTTAATCCACCCGACTAGATATTTCACTTATACCATTATTGTTTTCACATGCCAGCTGTTAGTGCTAGCTCACGGAATATCCTGCTGCAGTTAGATCAGGGATATACAATAGCATTAACTCTGAGCTGACTAGTCCATGCATTACCCCTTTTAATGAAGAGCCCCAGGTGAGCAAGTACCATCTAACGTCTTTTGATATGACGCGACGTTTTCTTATATGACCATGCGTCTCGACGTATCGTTCCAGGGCTACGCTCTAACCACTATGCCACTGAGCAGTAAAACAACACTATTGGTATATGATAATACTATATTTGCTAGAAATTGATGGATAGTTATTGGAATAGTCGATTCAATATGATTTATTGTTTGATAATGGTCGAATTCATAAAGATGTTTGGTAATTTATTAGAAAGTGGAGATTTTAGTATAATAAGGATGGCATTTGTGATAATTAGTTGATATACACTAAATAACATCAAAATGTATATTTATGCATTAAATAACTAAATATTTCAACACATTTAGTCTTGTTATAACTCTTACAACTTGAAAAACATTATTTTTCATAAATGTCGGCCATCTTGGATTTTTGCATTTTGGGGGAATATCCGAAATATTTCAGATGGGCTCCTAGGCTAATATTGATCAGTAGTCCTAAAGGTAACATCATGCCAAATTTGGTGCTTTTATCCGCCGTGTCACGATAATGGTCAAATTTGACGCTAAGCCATCTGACTACATACCACGGTCACTGATAACATACCAGGAAGTCCATGACCATTGGAAGTCAGTGACTATTTCCAACAATTTAAACCTATGGCATCATTTATAGAATAGTGTAACACGAAGTAAAGGAACGTGTGGTACACGCGGTGGTGTAATGTCTGTAATTGTAATGTCTACATGATCACCCTTGTATATAAACAACAAACATAGTTATGGTAGGTATACAGACAAAATAGGCTGTGATATATTATCCTAGACATCATACGTTCGAAAGAATGAACAGACAGGTAGGCTGAATTTGCACATGCGGGTATGTGAAGAAGAGCATCAGCGCGTGCAAATCGAGCCTTTTTACCCGTTTCTTGTTTCGAACGTCGCCCATCTGCATAAAATAATACTTAGTCAAAATATTTGGTGATCGTTAAATAAACATATGTTTTTATTAATGGTGCAACATTTTATTTATTTTTATTTTGGTTAGGTCAAATGAAATTAGAAAATGAGTTTTTTTTGTTTTTCATTCCAAGAAGTATTTACCGAGATAACCTACGAAATAGGGGGGTCAATGCATTTCATGCCAAACTATAATATACAGTAAGCCTTACTGTATAACATAATATACCGTAAGGTATTGCCACTGGCAATCTTGGGGCAGGACAGTCATAATGTTGCCACGGAAACACTGTCAGTCGCGGACCTAATGCTGTTCAAGGCATGCGATGTTTCACATTGATGGGTTTCGGCACAATATTCTACAAAACAAAAGGGTGTTTATTTTCTCAGGAGTTCCATAGCCTCGATTTGAAATACAGATGTCACCATGATGCCCAATGATGATGACACACGGTGACTGTCAGCAGTGAGACGATGACTATCATCAAGGGACGGTGGACACGGCAGCAGTGGATACAACTGCCATCTATCTAAATATATTCACACTGACGTAGCAATACAGTACCGTTGAGCATTAGTATATATATACATATAGTACATAAACTGGGTGGGGTCTATTCCGGACCCGGAACCGTACTAAGACTTGCTGTCTATTCTCCGGTCTGGAGTTCAATACCACTGAATGGTTTGAAATGTTGATATATTTTGAGAAACGTACCAGACACACACATATACACACACAGACACACACAGACACACACACACACACACACACACACACACACACACACACACACACATATATATATACACACGCACATACACACACACACACATACATACAAAAAGAGACATACACACAGACAGACACAAACACAGAGGCACACACAGAGACACACACACACACACACTCACACACACACACACACACACACACAGACACATATACACACGCACATACACACAGAGACACACACACATACATACAAAAAGAGACATACACACAGACAG
>JAVCKZ010102430.1:0-10867 GCA_034780755.1 Lepetodrilus elevatus
CCTCTCCATGCTGGAGGCAAGTGACTGGAGATGCCCTACAGACCAATGCCTATCTAATTCAGCAGGGAGAGCGTTAATGGAATTCATTCAATGGTGTTTAGGGTTGACCATGCATGAGAGTAGAGCTATACATCGATCCGCCATCTTTCTTATTAGCGGCATCTCATTGCATGCCAAAATTACCTGCTTTGTACGTGAAGTACACTGAAATGTTATATTTTACGAGTGCTTCATTTTTTAAGAAGACGTAAAATAATTCATCTTTTTTACTTTAACCTTCTCCCTGCTGGATTAGGCAAAAGCACTGCTCATTAGGGCATGAACAGTTGCCTTCAGCAGGGAGAGGGTTAATAAACACACACACCCCAGTGTCAATTTTGTTAACGCCCTGGGCATAGAATATGGTACCTGAAACCATTCCTAAGGGAGTACTGTATGTCAATAGTTTAATGTTTGTAATATTCTGGATACCATAATACGAGATATTTTGTGAGCAATTTGTACGCAGAATGTTAGTGAGAGCAGTGTGCAAGATGCTTGAGAAAAGCTCAAATAAAAGATCTGACTTTCTAGAATTAGTTGCGCTGAACTTATCACACAAATTCCAAACAATTGGACAATAGTTGCAATACCTAATAAAGTTTTACGTTGAAAGAAATGATAGTCACGAATTTCAACCTGCCAGAATTGCAATTTTATTCAGAATAACATTCAAAACTGATCTCTTTCAATACAATTACATGTGTTGTCCTAGTATCATATGCTAGCTGATGTTCATATGTATCAGGTCATAGCCAGATTTACGAGATCATTCAAAGATTGTCTCGAACTTTGCATAAATCTGCAGATCCGCAGAAGATTCTCGCCCATATTTACCTAGGATCCATGCAGGACGCATCTCAAGGAGAAGCAGTAACTTAACTCTCTCCCTGCCGAAGGCAACCGTTGATGCCCTAATGAGCAGTGCTTTTGCCTAATCCAACAGGGAGAGGGTTAATACACTTGCTTAATCATCCTTATATGGAACTGAGTGAGTGAACATGGACGATAGACGGAACTGAATAATTTTGTATCCCAGCCGATAGATTTGACTCATTTTGTTAATCATACTTCATGAAAATACAGAAATCAAAAACTCTGTACAACCAGATTATCATTTAGCAGTTTCATTAAAAGATGTCATGAAAATTTGAAAGTTGCGAAGTCAACATTTTTCAACTGTATCATCACCTTCCCTTTGAAGTTTGAAGGCATGTGTCTAACATATTCCAGGGTTTCAATTTTTGAGAGTCCCGGGGACGCATGTTGATATACTTATCAAAAAGTTTTACTAATAAAGTGCGTCCAAACTTGCAATTTTTGCGTATGGGACGCATGATTGCGCGTTCGGAGAAACCCTGATATTTTATGAAATATATCAGCTATATAAAGATATGTACATATTAGATAGATAAATAGACATTTGTGTACCAGGTACACATATACACATTTACATACAGATATTTACATACCAATGAAGTGGATGTGCGGACCAAGGCGATATGCCTTCTTCGGAACTGTCATGCACACGCAAAAGAAAATAGGTCACAGGGTTTACAACAGGAATATCTGGGTGCATGCCAAACGAGAAAAATACGAACGTGGGTTTGCAACAAAAGTATCTTGATTAATGCACACAAAGAAGAAAACAGATTGGTGTGTTTACAACTAATCTTGATTTGCAATCAAATAAAAACAAGTAAAAAGGTGTGCAAAGCATTAAATAGAGTAGAAATATATTTAATGTTATACAAATAACATAAAAGTAGAGAGCTAGAATGAGAGAGAGATACGTGCAAGCTTGTGCATAACACTATGCAGAAACCACTTATTTTAATTAATTAATGTTCTTAGCCTAGGGTTCGCTTAACATATATTTTTGGTGTTTACGACTTGCTCCAGACAGTATTCTGAATGCTCCAGACAGTTCTGGCCATGAGATTATGAAAAAGAAAATTCACTGACGATCTAACATAAAAGTATCACTACTAGATGTAATACTAAAATACTGGGGGAAATGTCACTAAACCACAACTCTTGTACTAATAACCACAAATACAAAAGCAATGTAGAGTTATCTACCCTGGCCTAACCAATAAATGAACTTTATCAGATTTCAATAGAAAGGGCCTCGACTGACAATTATTTAGTTATATTTAGTGGTGGAATACTTTGTTTATTAGAATATAGCAGTTCTTAAAATTAAAACAATAATAAAACGCTATGCCAGCAGGAAAATATAAAATCTAATACACTTCATAATAAACACACAAAAAGAAAAAAAAATAGAAATATATTACCACTATCATTTTGCAAATACAATAGAAATATATATATATAAAATAAAGAAAGTGCTGTCACATACCATTTTCATATGGGATGACACGAACAGACAACTTTTGAGGCTCTTTTTCACTAGATTTGTAATCAATGCTGTTCTGACCATCTGTTGGCGATTCTGGACTTCCAATACCAGCTCTGGCTTCTGCAATCAGCTTCCTTGCGCGTTCTCTCAGACGCTTCTGTCTCTCGTCATCCTGAAAGAAAATAACATTAAACCTGTTGTTAACCTCACTTTGGTCATCAAGTTAAATGCATATAATAACACTTAGTTGTCCTATTCATGGCCAAATTGATGATTATGTATCTGAAAATGTGTAAATCATAATCGTTTGTATGTATATAATTCATAAAATATTTATAAGTACTTTACTCAGCAAGCTACTTGTAATTATTCATTTAATAGTTGTCAACCATGTAAACAACTTTTACTAAATACAATAATTAAAAGTCTAATGAGTGAGAGAATGAACTATTTAAATATCATGGTCTTAGGAGAAGTAATTTGGAGTTTAATATCACCATGGCAATTTTTCATCCATTTGCGTCAATATTTACATAAAATTCTTGGGGGGGTTTTCATCACTAATAAAATAAAATAAATTTAAACAGGTATTTGATATGCTACACTAGCTTCTAGACTTTCAATATTACTGTAATATATTGCAGCAAATGAGGCTTAAGTTTTCTGTTTGGACTCGAGTGACCACTGAGTATCGTTTCTCGAAGCTCTCATATCTACTACTCGTTGTGTTTTCTTATACATGGGGATCATACACTTACAAGAGCACTATGGTCTAATAGTGGATATGAGAGCTTTGAGAAACGATACCCTGGACGTGAGTGACCACTGAACGTGAGTGACCACTGAACGTGAGTGACCACTGAACGTGAGTGACCACTGAACGTGAGTGACCAGTGTGACGTGCACCTGACTTTCATCCGGCGTGTAAGTTTGAGGGGAGAACTCGGTGGAGTATGACCGTTTATCAAAGGCGTCACGCTTGGCCTGCTCCAATAGCAGGCGGGCACGCTCCTTTAGCTCCTCATGTCGGGACTTTGGTTGAGACTAAAGGAGCACACAACAGATATGGAAAAAAAGAAGAGAGAGAAACAAAATTACTAAAAAAAGGAACTAAACATTGAGTGCAATTAAAATCACAGGAAACTGAAAAACTACTATGAATACAAGTGACCCATCAGGCTCCAGACTGGCATATTGAGTTACTTGCACACAGAGGTTCCAAAGGTGCTAGATATTCAATTTAACTTGCCCCTGTACGTCGGGCATATATGTTAGTCTAGAGCCCTGCCCATCAAATGATCATAAAGGAAAAGTTGATGCATGACGTTAAAAAATGACTCAACTAAGTTGAATAACAGACATAATAACTGGGAGCTATTTGAAAATGAATTACTATTTACATGAGACTATATATATACTAGTACATACAATAACAAATTAATAGACATTAACCTATTTAACATTTATCTACAGACACAAAATAAATGTAATAAAATTGAACATCTCTATCACACTTTCTAGCAATAATTTCTGTCTGAATTATTGAAATTAGGGTCACAACAATCACGGGAATAAATAGCAAATCATTTCTTATAGTTACAATTTACAAAGAACCATGGGATCAGTCATGATTTTTACTATAAAATGTTCCAATTCATGGCAGATAACATTTATATAAATTAACTTTCGATACATATCATGTGCTATATACATACACAGATAAACATCTGTTGACATAAACAGTCAGAAACCTTTCTGAAAATATCGACATTATGGAATCATTAATCTAACAAGAGTTGCATCCCTTTAACAACAGACTGCATGGGTTTTTTTCAAAATACCGAGACAGACCGTGTGTTCTCTACCTGTTTCTATGGTAAGCACTAAACATCAAATTGTTAATACCTAGGTTGTATTCCAAATGCTAATTGTTAATTTGATATAAAATATGTGTATGTACTATTGAAATAAATAACGACAGTCCCACCACCAAATGGCTGTCAGTGTCAAAAACATGCACTGCTGTAATGAAAGAGTTAATATTGTGTCGAAAGAAAATATATAAGAAATGGACAAGAATTGTTTAAATACTTTTAGATTATTATTAAAGAAGAATTAATAAAGAAATCTATTTCAACTAGCATGCAATGGGGTAAGAGGACAATAATTAAAAATCTTGCTATCCAAAATGAAGGTAGGTGAAAACAAATGCCGATTTCCAGGCAATGTCAGATAAGAGCACTCACGTCACTATTCGTAACACTAGAGGGCGCTGTGTCCAGGTCAGCATTGGGCTCAGGGAACTGTACAAGGACAAACTACGCAATAACTTCAGACACTAGTACCAAACGAATCTGGTATGGATGAATTTTATATTTTTTTAACACTAATTTTTCTTTTGAATTTTGGAGTTTAGAGCCGCTTTCACGATTGTTTCATGAACTCATATCACGGCACTGGCTGGTACTGACAGACGAATGATGATAATTTCATTGCCACGGTACAGACAGTGCATCCTATATATCATGATTGCGCTGGAAAGGTAACTTTTGCAAACATTGATGCCGAGATCCCAAGATGGGATTTGAACCAATGTCCTTTGGCTCCGATCCAAAGTTCTACCATTGTGCTACCACACATAACTACACATCTAGTTAGTGCTCCTTTCTAGCTGTGCTGTCTGTACTTTCTGTCTGAGACATGCGCGGTTAGAAAGGAGCAACACCGCACAGTGTACTTTCTGTCCAGGACATGTACCAGCGAAATAGGTGGTGCAGACGGCACAGTACACAATCCAACATGGCTGCCACTGGCAATTTACTCTGTGCTGTGCTGGCTTACTCCATTCTAAAGAACAGAACATGTACTGGACATGTGACAGAACATTAGAAAGGAGCACTACCCTACACACATAACTATGAAGAAATCCAGAGGGACACTAGTATTAGGTTTGAGTTTTACCTCCTGTGCCTACAGCCAACACGCTGGTACAACAGCTTACCTGACTAGGTGGCGTTTCTTCTTCGGGAGATGAAATCAGACTCACTTCAACGGGAATCTTTTTCCTAAAAGCAGATACAGACATCGACGTTTGCAATATTTCACTTTCTAGCATTTCAATTGTTGATACCAGTGAGTGAGTGATGTCGAAAAAGGCCATTCCAGTACTTCAGTGAATCTGTTGATCATGGGCCAACGGACCGACATATTTCTCAAACACTGATTCCATCTTACCTTTCTGGAGAACGCGGCTTCTCTTGCGAGACTTCGGGTAGTGTTTCTTTTGCTGCTTGGTCTTCTTCGTCGTCGATGACGTAGCTACTGGAGAAGGGGTTGTTAGGATCACCGTCGTCTTCTTCGCCTTCATCGTCATCGGAATCAAACGGGTTGTACAGCTGATTCCGAGTCATCAACGCTGACGTGTCCGAATCCGTCTTACTAGGTGGCGTGGGAGCTCTGCGCTTCTTTACCTTTGGAGGCTGAGGTGCTCTCCTTTTCTTGTACAAATGGTGCTTTTTACTCCCAGAATTCTCGGAAAGGTCTCCAGAAGGTGAAGCCGAGCTCCTATCCGACCTATCGGGAGTCACTGAGTTTCGAGACGACGTCCGGAGCTCAATACCCACACTATCCCTTTGGAATTCCAGCGAGGTTCTTGACGTCCTTTCACTACCACTGTCCCTTTCGCCACTGCTACTGCGGCGACTGCCAGGACCCGCGTCACTTTTCTCACTGGCCTCACTTCTAGGCCGGAAGCCGAACTCCTTCAGTTTATCGGGTGTCTGAGGCGTGAGTGCTTTCTTCGGCGAGCGCCGGCCGTACATTTCCTCGGAGATCATCTGGTCCTGCGCCTCGTCCTGCTCGGTGATGGTGTAGGTGCTCTCGCTGGTGCTCATGCCGATCTGCTGCACCTCCAGGGTCTGGTTGGTGAAGTAGACTCTCAGCTGGTGGAGGTACGTCATCACACACAGCTTGTCTGGCACGGCCAGGAGCACCATGTCTGAAGGCTCTATCACTTTGGGAATGCCAAGCTTGGCTGCTGCATCGAAGGCCTGCAAGAAGATTGAGGGTATTTGCAATGGATTCAGGGATAAAAATTAACACTCCTGCGATAGAAACTAACTTTAAAAACTTACTAGCCCAAATAGCGATACAAATAGAACTTTCTACAAAGAATATCCATTATGAATTAAATAGTATTTGCATGGGCAAAGTTTCTAATTGATTTGCTATTAAGTATATGTCTTGTGACAACTATTGCAACATGAGGAATAAATATTAACGTAAAGTAAAATGGATGCATAATTTCACGTGTAAATGATTAAAACACATATTTACTTACAATTTTGTTATTTCCTTTTATATTATGCGGCGCTAATGATGCAAAATCACTGAAAAATATGACAAAGAATTAACAGAAACAGTAAACATTCAATCAAACAAATAATCAGAATTCATAATGTGAATTCTTTGAGCAAACTGAAAACATCGTCTATACCCTAAACAAACAAAAACCACATTCATTTTTATTTTTATCTTTTTAAATTTTCAGTATAAGGCACTATGTAACAGATACTTTAATATTTGTTTTTCATATTTGTGCTTCCATGAAGATCGCAATATCGTGATTTTCAGTATTACAACAAACTTGAATCCAATGTGTTCTGCTCACATGAGATCTGGTCTAAAATGGCGTATTATTGCACAGAAAGCCAGTCCATTCCGCCAGGAGGTGGTGAGGTTGGTAATCTTCACCCCCCGAGCGCCTTTGGTCACTTCCTGGCACCAGGACAACAAGTCCAGGGATGGCACTGCACTATCGGCCGTGGGCTCGCACTGAAGTAAAAATAATAATATTAATAATAATAATAATAGTATTATTAAATAATAATAATAATAATAATAATAATAATAATAATAGTAATAATAATATTATAATAATAATATTATAATAATAATAATAGTAATAATAATATTATAATAATAATAATATAATAATAATAAGAATGTATTTCTATTAAAAATAAAATTAAAAATATATCGATAATCGCAATTATCGTCGATGGAACTACATGGTAATAGTGATTATCGATATAAAAACTGTTAGTGAAATGGATAGTTTAATAATTCCAATAATTTACAAATCAATGGGCCATGCCAGGTCCACACTACAGGTGAAAACATGGTATACCTGACTAGAATCACCCTCTGCAAGCTTGGAATCCATACTCGTATTCAAAGTAGAATCCTCCGATAATCCAGATCTGAAATTAAAGAGCCCATCTAATTTTAATTTTGTTATATGTTAATTAACATGATCAATCTCAATTCTCTTTTTCCACCCATGAGCCTAACAAACTATCTGCCAACTATTGGTATCATACATTGTGGCTGCAAGCAAATTGATGAGTGAGTGAGTGAATATTGAGTTTAACGTTGCTGCGGGAATCGTTCACCCATTTGCGACGATGCATATTGATGACAATTCAAGAATTCAACCAGGTTTTAACCTGTGAGCACCGGTTGGTACTGACAGACCAAGGATGATATCATTGCCACGCTACAGATCCTATCATGATCGCATCAGAAATGTAACTTTTGCGAACATTGATGCTGGGCCCACGGGAAGCGATTTGAACCCAGGGTCTTTGGCGCCAAAGTCCAACATTGCTACCACCCACCCAGTGAGAGATTCATATTAAATTCCATGCTCAATACATTACCTATTCATATTATCTACTGTGGAGTTTTCCACAGCAGGAGGAGTTATTGGCCTTGGAGGAGGTTTGTCTTCCTCTGGAGTTGACGGTGGCGTTCCGTCATAGAGAGGACGATCGGTAGGGGACAAGGACTTGCCCATCTTCAGGGTCAAGGTCGGTCTCGGCTTTGCTGCCAGCTGATTGGGCGAGGACACAGGAAGTGTTCTGTGCTTCTGAGATGATGTACCCGTATTGGAACCACTGAGTTTCTTGAAGATCTCCTCATCTCTAGATTCTTTGGAAATATTCGAGCTCCTGTCGCCCACAACCCCGTCAGATTCTCCAAACGGATTGGACTCTTCCGTCGATTTGCTTCCGACTTTTTCAAAGACTGGCTCAACTGTAACAAGAATGATGAAGATGAACTCACTGCTACAAACATTGCAACAGAGAACTCGAAAAACCAGGGCCTGTATTCTCGAAACTTTGTATGTCCTAAGAAGTTTGTAAGAATTTGCCAAACTGGTTTTCTTCTTTGTAATTTGTTAAGAGATCGTTTCTCACTAAGAAGTTCGCAAGTTAAGAAGTTTCGAGAATACAGCCCCAGACGCAGAGATATCACCAATTCTTGACATTTGACCAACACCAAAATAGATTTTTGAGCAACAATACCATTGGACAGAAAACTTCTATGGACATTCATGCCTGGGATAAGTTTTAGCTTTCAGACAATCTTTCACTGTGATACCACCACCCCACCCCCACACCGTCTAAACGATTGCTCCTATAACAGCCATTTAGATTTAAGTGACAGATAAACAACAAATATCATGCAATACTCATAGAATAAAACATTAGGGCTCACAATGGTTTATGGAGTTTAACATCGCTGCAGGAATCTTTCACCCATTTGCGACGATAGGACTCACAAATACAGGGTTCTAAGCAATGGGAAAATATTAGAATGTTACAACATGTAAAAATTACATACATAAAACCATAAACATCAGGCAATGCATTTAGTGAACGTCATGAGCCAAAATGTTCTTAGCGTCAACTTAAAACAAACCATCAACTTAAAATAAAATAAAATAAAATAACATTCAATTAAAGCTATAAAAACACATGCCGTAATAACAAAAGATTGTATCGTAAAAATACTGGTCTGTCTAAGGAAACTACTGAACATCTCAACTTAAAAGTTTTAATCCAATTCTTTTCTGGATTGTTCCATATAGAACAAAAATTATTTGAAAGTTATGAACATGATCAATCAGTGAAGAATCGGACTTATCAGAAAAATAGGAGTATGTTACTCGAGCTATAGAAATTGAAACAAGAAGTAAAAATACACAAGAACAATAATTTAACATCATGTGGCCAATGTCATTTAGCATAGAAAATTCAAGGAGCAGTATAAATTAAGCTATACAGCTTGATTACCAACCCACATTCATTTCTTTTGAATAAAAATATATTTTAATTTTAAACCATAGAAAATTTGTTATTTCCATATAATGTCACCTGCCACAAGTAAAATCCATTATTTTAGCTCAAAGTGTTCATAGTGCTCAAGAGTCATGTTGTGTTATTCTATAATGAGTGAGTGAGTGGATATGGAGTTTAACGTCGCTGCGGGAATCTGTCACCCATTTGCGACGAGTTATTCTATAACAATCGTACTCAAAAAGGAGAGGAGAGGACTTCAATAAATGTTTCGCTTTTGTCTGTTGAAATCGTGTCAATAAAATGTTGAAATCAATTATATCACAAACATGTATGGGCCCAGTTATCACAAACACGCACAGGATCAGGGCTGCATTCAGGCTGCAATACTTACCTCTACAAAGTGCTACCGTACATTACGCTACAGTAGCTGTTCAGCCGACTTAGAGTAGTACTGTAGCATTACTTTTTACTTTGGCTTTTGAGCCCATAGTGTTTGTAGGACATAGAAGGAAACCCCAAAGCACGACGGGAATGGACTGCATGCACGCAGCAAACCGATTTCCTGCTATGAAATCGTTCAGCCAGCCACTACTTTGTAGAAAAGTAGTTCAGTGTAGTGTAGAGGTAAGTAGTGCAGCCTGAATGCAGCCCAGTTAACACAAAACACAGAGGCCACAATAAATGTTAAAAAGCAAATTAGGAGACAAGAAAGCAAGCAACAATACCAAACGGATTAAACAAGTCAGCATCGTCAGCATCTGGGTCACATGCCAAGTCGCAAGGGTCCTCGGCATCGAACGGATTACCATGGTGCGCCTCGAGGTTATCCAGCTGTGACGTGATATCCTTGATCTGATTGGACAGCCTTTTGTCTGCCCCGCCTCCGAGAGCTTGATCCTCCATTTCATCTTCCTCGTCCAAATCGTCCAGATTTCCGATGTCTGTCTTGCCGATGCTCATCAGACTGGCGACACTCTGCATGTCTTCGTCTCTAGAAGTGGAAATACATTACATTAATAACAACAATAATAGAATTAGCTATAATAGTAATAGAGAGAGAGATATATATAAAATATCCAAGTTCATAGTGCTACAAGATAATATTGATAACATTAAAGTGGGTGAATGATACTGATAAGAGAGATAAACAGACAGTGGGGAATGAATGTGTGTGTGGACTGTCTGGGAGATATGAGAGAGAGAGAGAGAGAGAGAGAGAGAGAGAGAGAGAGAGAGAGAGAGAGAGAGAGAGAGCGGGAGGGAGAGAGAGAAGAGATATATATAGATGTTTGTATATTGTTATAGGTTTATCTTTAAT
>JAVCKZ010102441.1:0-10866 GCA_034780755.1 Lepetodrilus elevatus
TCGTGCAATGACTGATCTCCGCATGCACAGTATGCATGCATCGTGGAGCACGTGCTGTTAATGGGTACTTCTCAATAGTTACAGTATTACCTGTGTATTGTGTCGTACCTGTGTGTTATCATCATCCGGATAAATTGCCATCTAACATCCGTTACCTGTAGTTACCTGGATTACCTGTAGTTACCTGTAGTTACATGTAGTTACCTTACAGGTTGTAGTTACCTGTAGTTACCTGTAGTTACCTGTAGTTACCTGTAGTTACCTGTAGTTACCTGGATTACATATACTAGTAGTTACCTGTAGTTACCTGTAGTTACCTGTAGGTACCTGTAGTTACATGTAGTTACCTGTAGTTACCTGTAGTTACCTGGATTACCTGTCCACAATATAGATCATGCATTAGGCCTACCTTATAATCATTGTATATCATTGTATTTACCTCTTTATCTTGTATAGCTACGCTATCTGTACATGCATCTACGGTACCTGTATTTACCTACTTGTATGTACCTGCATTTACCTGTAAATTGCTTTTAACATATGACCATGAGGAAACAATACACGGCAATGATGGTGTGTTAGTGTGTACGGTCGTATCAACAATGCCCCCATAATAATATACTAATATGCTATTAGCAGTGACATTGTCCAGAAAACCGTTTACTGTGTTTATTAGGGAATGTTAATTGAAAAAATAACGACATGTGTTAGCCATTAAGAAATTTCGAATGGATGAGTAAACAAAATATGTTTTTGCAGAATTACATTGACAATTATCAAAAGCTTATATGCAGTGAATTCTTACTATTGAATGATAAGTTAGTGATTTTCCTAATTGAATTACCGGTAATGTTTTACGTCGCGGCGGGAATATCTCACCCATGGTAACAAGATGTCCAGCTGTTCAAGAAGAGATGTTAAGATGTTAAGATGTTAAGATGTTACAAGTGGCCTTCATTTGTCATTTTTCAGATTCAAGTTAACTGAAGACAAACGCACCCAAATAGATCTGCCTACATTCTTACACAACTTTCAAATAAAATACAGTTAAGAGTTGTTGTTTTTTATTACTAACTTACATGAAAGAATATTCAACAAGAAATAGTAAAATATTCAGAACTGTCAACATTTCCCAAATTTAGGGGTTACTTCCTGTTTTAAAGAATCTAATGAATTCTTTGGCTTGCAAGCATGCAATATTCCCATATGTTCAACTATTGCAATCATGTTGACCTTCGGATAAATACGATTTATGTTCACATCTAATCATCATCGCATTTATTTAAAATGTGACATCAACGTAAAGAAGAATGTTCCGTTAACGAGGCATTCATTTGTGGCATATATCACCTTCTGCAACTCGTTCCAGCGATATGTTGCCAAAAGAGTTCGTGGTGGGTTCACCAACTGGTGCATAATGGTCTTCGCTGCACACCTACAAAATACCACCAGCACAATTAGGCGATTTTGCCAGTACTAGTGCCACTAGTATCAATACTATCTGCTAAGTGCCTTCATCTAAGCGTTAATGTGTTTTGGGGGTGTATATTTCCAGCTGGCAGATGACACGTTGGACCGAACCAGCTTGGCCGCCTATTAAACACTCTTTGGGCACATGTTCAACTCACGACCTTTGACACTAGCATCCCGGTGGCCGTAACTTATTATCTGCCAATAAACTTTACTACTTGTATACCATACCTACAGTGCAAACATACGGCCAAATGTGGCAAGGTGTTGTCTTTGCAAGAGTGACTATAAAATGTCGTTAAAACAAAGATTTAGTTCCTTGACTGGGATTAGGCTGTTATTACCCGTGGACACGACGTCAAGTGCTGATCGTTGAACAAACAAATAACCAGTTTAAACAATTTGAAGGGGTGGAATTACGCAACATACCAACACATGGTCGAATAGTTTACAGTCCTCTGAATTTAATGGCATTACGGAAAAGCCATATAGCTATAAATAAGATTAACTAGAATATGTTTTTGATGTATAATATGTTACGTGTATACTAGAAATATTACTCATGCATTTGAACAGTTAGGTAACATCCCATAATATTACCAACATCCAGCATTTGCGTTTTACAATTACTTCACAAAAATAATTATCCACTCAATCACGTGACTTGGCTGGATTATAGTTATGCAGAAGTATTAATCTTAAGTTAATCTTTAAATTAATCTTAATCTAGAGGTCTCCCCTCCATTCGCTGGACCCCCGCCAGTCGCTAATTACGGATTATCACCTGAATTATTTGTTAATATATTTCATATAGTTCACCTCACCTTGTAGGAAGATCATCTCACATCAAAGAAGCCGACAGTGTTACAGGTATAGTTTTTACCTGCACGGTTAATTACCTATATTAAAGAACGGGGGTTCGTCCTACGAGGTAATAGAATATTAATGATAAGTAGAGAATTAGCCTCCTATTAATAGGCTTTGTTACATGGTATGGGAAACGAAAACCCTCCACATACAGTAACTTACTATAATGTATAGAAACAGGAATAACGGTAATCCAACGTGCTGATGTTTAACATATGCATTTAGACAATGACCAACGAGCTTGTCACCATTCTGATTTGTTAATGACAAACTTTGTTGACATTATTAAGCTCTACATGAGCAAACTGTATATAATTATAATTTGAGTAACCTTTGTTAGCGTATTATTATTGTTATACTAGTAAACACCTGGGCCAACTTGGTTATCATTAATATACGTGATCAAATGTTGTTAGCATAATATAAAGTGTATATATGCATATATAATAACCATGGTTATGCAATGATATTGTGATAGTTATCATAAATATGCTTGATCAAGCTATCATAGCAAATCCAAAGCACAAACTGTATTAGCATAACCTACGCGATCAAGCTTTGTTAGTATTTACCAGCTGATAACATTATGTGATCGAACGTGAAGTCCTAACTGAGAAATCTGTGTATGTATAACCAACATGATAGAATAAGCTAAAGCATATACCTGGGTTAGTACATGCAAACCAGTATTGAACACCACAGTGATTTAATCATCAAAGAAACTCAGGTGAAATGCATGAAAGCGTCGGCATACCTTCAGTTGAAAGCATTCAATGGTATAAATTAAGATTAATCATAGAATAAAAACGAAACGGATAATATCAAATAAATACTTATTATGCACATTCTGACTCTGAAGAACTATAGCATGACCATACTTAAATGAATACATCCAGATTATACGCAGGTATATACGGCAAATTCCTCTGTCAAATGAATTAATAATCGATATTGAAATTGAATTGTCTGCGGCTCCTTTCATCTTCTAGACGAACAATGAACAGTGAGGTAATCATTTTAATTCCTCCATGTCGTACATTACAGCAATCCTCTCTAACACGACAAGTATAGCAGTGTATGCCCAGAGTCTGTATTTAATGTGTAGCTCATATAAAGAAGATTATGATAAATGAAATACATATTGATAGACATACATCAAAGCTCTCGGTGTTTGCTTCAGTCGTTCAGTACAGTCGGCTCTTGTCATACCCCTGAAGGCAGTCAATGACAGTCAACCCTTGACATACCCCTGAAGGCAGTCAATCACAGTCAACCCTTGACATACCTCTAAATGCAGTCAATCACAGTCAACCCTTGACATACCTCTAAATGCAGTCAACCCTTGACATACCTCTGAATCCAGTCAACCCTTGACATACCTCTGAATCCAGTCAACCCTTGACATACCTCTGAATGCAGTCAATCACAGTCAACCCTTGACATACCTCTGAATGCAGTAGAAGAAGAAGAAGAAGAAGAAGAAGAAGAAGAAGAAGAAGAAGAAGAAGAAGAAGAAGAAGAAGAAGAAGAAGAAGAAAGAAAGAAAGAAAGAAAGAAAGAAGAGGAAGTAGAAGAAGAAGAAAGCATAATAATAAGAAGAATATAAAAGAAGAAGAAGAAGAAGAAGCAGCAGATCTAGTCCCTTCCTTTCACAGTATTGATGCCATCTTGTACCACCACAGACAAACACACCATGCAATCTTTGTTTTCTTCAATCATTATTTGTATTTCAACTCTTCATCATGTAGTTCATCACGTTTAGCATTCTGAATCAAAGGGAAACCTGGAGGCGTTCTGGTTCCTACTGCTTCCATTGAATTATAGATGGGTCATACATTGAATCACTATGGCCTCACACCACAATCAATTTCGTTCTTTGCTCATCTCCATTTAGCATAAACGCCACTCTACATATATACTAAAGGACAAAAGAAAGTACCACCGTAATATTTTTTAGCTTAAAATAATTGTGAAGCATTTGAATGAATGAAACTTGACGTTTTATAAGATAATTATCTTGTGTGTCTGTATCATCCCTTGTGAACAATGTGTACTTGTTTGTGTCTGCCCTCTGTCGCCTGTCAGTATCATACCAAGTACACCCTGTATCATGTATCAGACCTTGACGTATCTCTACCCATGTGTTTATTGTGCTGTTGTGTTTACCATGTGTGTATTGTGCTGTTGTGTTTACCATGTGCTTGTATCATGTACTTGTTTGTGTCCGTATTTTATATACGTATATTAATTTGTATCTGTATCATTCTCTGTGTACACCCGTACATGTGTTTGTCTCCCGTGTGTACGTATCTTGTGTCTGTATATTCCCTTGTGTCACCTGTCTATATCACCCCAAGTGTATCAAGTTTATGCATTTTCTCTGTGTGTCATCTAGTGTTTGCTGCTGTGTTTCCAATACAAAACAATTCTGATCAAATGTATTTTCTTAATTTTTCAAATACATATTTTTATCATGGGGTACTTTCTTTTAGCCGTTAGTATATATAGAGGAAATGTAGTTCTGTCGATTAACATCTCACACCAATTAGCTGGTAGTCATACAGTCTGAGGCCATAAGAAACACCTGTATGGACAGTGGACCTTTCCATTAACAAGACAGGGAACCGGACTCCAGGGCCGGTATTCATAAAAGGGCTTTTAAAGTCAGTTTTGAAGACCAAATATATATAGCAACAACTGACTTAAGCCCTTTTATGAATACCAGCCTAGTAGTTATTTTTTTTTTAACCACAACTAACGTTCCATATATTATATATATATAGTTTTATTATTTCAACACATTGTGATGTAGGCACATTGATTGGTAGTCACCCAACGTGGGTTCACAAGAGAATTGCAAACTACAATAGTTTTACAACACTTTGTAAATCAAAATAATCATACAAACCCCATTTGCTGTGGAGTGTACCCGTCTGATATAGACTAATACTAGTAATAGTGTTATGCACATGTTCAGCTTATTACCTACAGATTACTACACACTAATAGTGTATTTTAATTTACTAAATTTTACGACTAATCTATGACTGTGAACTAGTTTAATATGGCGCATACGTATGTCTGGTCTATTTTTCGAGTTCCTAGTAAGTACTATCAATCAATCATTCAAAATATACATTTATAAAGCGCCGATATCCAGCTATGCCTAAATCCATTAGGTCTAAATTCTAGAGAAAATCTTAATATGCCGTTAATACGGATCGTGTGCTTAAATTTCTGTTCGATTCAGAGATGAATCATGCTATTCAGCATTGTGTTCAGTTGTTCAGTTGTTACGCGTGATGGATCGGGATAATACGTGTATATATATAAACAAAACAACAGCCACGCACATGTCACCGTGTACGTTATCACCAGAATATTTAAACCGGATATATCGAAAAATAGATTTTGACTGACTTATGCCCCCCTATAAATGTTACATTAAAAAAAAAGCATAATAAAAGTATTTTGATTGCTGCAATTAATAATGGAAGCGTCAGTAAAATATATAATAATTACGTGCGCTTCATATCATAGATCGATATCTGCAAAATGTAAAAACATAAATATATATTAGCATGCTTAGGACCTAAGTTAGGGAGATTTGCATAACATATCATTCACACGAAATGCTTTTACTGTCATGGACTTTCACAGTATAGGCTACTATATAATGCCCATGTATACAACTAGTACATATAAACAGACATATCTGGCAGTAACACGATAACACTAGAAACATAACTATATTATTAATGACTTCAAAGTATCTATAATATACATATACATTCCAACCAGTTTTAAATATATATATTCATATATTGTAAAAAATATATGTACATAAAATATAGATATAAATATATTATATGTTCATATTATAGCATAATAGTACACGTCTCCGTAGAGAAAACACAGCAGATCATACTTTTATCTCGACGCATTTGAAATGCGGACTGCTCCGTGGTGTATATAGAGCGTCCGCCCGGATTAGTGACGGTCGGTGGGTAAACCCTGGCCGCGTCATATCAAAATACGCTAAAATATGGTAGTTGTTGTCCCCCTGCTTGGCGCTCAGCATAAAAGGGAAGTATAGAGCAACGGCTGGTCAGCTCGGAGTCGGGTTCGAGTGGGATATCCTTGTAAACTGCGACATCGATAGTCCAAGTGAGCTAACACTATAAAAACTGGTGGAAATCCAGACTAGAACGAGCAGATTAAAAACACGCACTGCTTTTCAGCTCCATCCTGTGAGACAAAGTCTGCCGAAATCAGCTAAGCTGGAAGGCGACTGTCAAATCATTTAACACACACGCCACACACACACACACACACACACACACACACACACACACACACCACACATATATAAACACAAACACCACACACACACACACACACACACACACACGCACACACACAGGTATTTGACTAATTCTTAGTCCTCACAAAAATGTAAGTGTCTACATTTCTTCTTTAGGGCCACATCACTCCTGAGGATTTCCACAGATCTCAGGTCATGTTCCAATAGCTGTCGTATACATATACAATTCAAAAAGAGTTAAATTATCCCCCACGAAGACTTAAAGTAAATCTCACGAATAGTTTGCCATTTGTAAATTGTGTTTAAATAAAATATTAATTTTCAATATTACTTTGTTGACATTTCACGTTCCTACTATGCACATGACAAAAGAAAGTCTGTGTTTCAAAACTATATCATTTTCGTTATCAGAGGGACCGGCTATGGCATTAATCTTTATTGAAATTTAACTGCCGCGAAATAACTCTTTTGGTATATAATATAATTATATAATTAGGCTATTTAGTATATATATGTATATATAATTCCAGGAATTAAATGTCATTGAAATCAATGACCTACCTATAGTTAGTGCCTTTCATGAACATAATTAGAAAGGCGATATTTATAACGTCCGTACTTAAGAGAGTTGCTTAAACGATGTCGCTAGGCCTTCGTACACGACAGCTTCTGGAACATGACCCCTGAAAATTTACATTAAACCTAATTTTATTTTCATGCCATCGATCCAACGTCCTATTTGGTTTCCGAGCTGCAAAAAGAATGAATCTATGATGAAGCATGTGACTCATGATCATGTAGGCCATACTGATATTGAAATAATAATTGTTATGCAAATGTAGTAAGTGGATTAAATAAATAAATAAATACTATTTATCTGTGTATAGAAAGACAGTCAATTCCATAATGTCATTACAATTCTGAAACGTTATACATACTTCAACTAAAGATATTTCACGTCTTAGATAGTAGTACGATTTCATGCTCAATTCAAGGTTTTGTTCACAAATCCTCAATAAAATTTGATCTTGAGTTGAGCCACCCTCTCCCAACAGCTCATATTATTCACTACAATCATAGATTCAAGCTGATGACCCTGTGGACAGAGGATGGAGTTGAGCATGAAATACAAAAGTTTCGTAATCTTGGGGGCCAGGCCTCGAAATTATGAAACGTCTTTTAGTACTATTTTATGCTCGTTAACCTTTTCTTCACTCATCTCCACATAAGTTATGAGCGTGAGCATGAAATCGTACTCAAAATGTTGTGTAATCTCGGAACCTGTTTAATCCCCTCCCTGGTGGATTAGGCAAGAGCACTGCTCTTAAGGGCATCTCCGGTTGCCTTCAGCAGGGAGAGGGTTAAAGAAATAGGTATAGTATATGAACTCACCGTCCACTGAGGACATGGCGTCAGCTCGGCGTTAAACCACCCCTCAAAATCCTCGTAGACCTGCGCGGGTTTAGTCGTGTTATGTAGAGCCTCACACAAATCACACCAGAACATCCTTCTCGCTTCGTGCTCCCCATACACGTCGTACGTTTTCGTCCATTCGAGGTACTGGTTATACTTCGCCGCGTCTCTCTCCAGTTCTCTCAAATACGCCGCCAAGCTCTGTATGTCGTGGAAGTCTGCGATGTTGATGAAGGAATGCGGAGGCGCTAACTTAGTGTACACCGCACCGCCGAGAACTACGGGGACCTGTCTACGTCGCAGAGCATTCCAGAACTTTTCGGTTACGTAGTCTTTGCAAATGCAGTTTTCTATTGCTATGAAGAACTTGTAATTACTCATCATGTCATTGCATATGGTTTCGGGACACTTATTATTGCCACACTTCCCGTAGGTTTCCAGCGGAAGATGTTCCTTAAGGTCGTTAATAATTAACAACCGGCGGGAGAAGTCGTAACAATTACTGGACATCCAACCTACAAGGCGCACCCTCTCAGCTGAGAAATTAGTGGAAGATGCGGCGTATTTTTGTTGCACGGCTTTGCCGTATTTCTTCAAACCGCCGTATGGCACCACGATATCGGAATCCAATCTATACCCAGCTGTCCAGTTGAACAATCCGCCGAGACGGCCTAAATTTATCGGGTTACGAGTCGGCGGCTCGATATTATGCATGATCCATACTTGTTCCGGTCGCCGCGTATCCGGCCAGGAAATTCCCTTCCAGAAGTTCCACGTCGCTCCGGCGTGAAATAAAACGGCGTCGACCTCGCTGACTCTGTCCTTGTCATCCAGAAACCTGCAGGTTTTCACTTTGCAAGTCTGAAAGTACCGGTCGTCGGCCATCTCCCAAGAGCTGTCTCCGAAAAATCCCGTCCACCTCATGATAGTCTTGGGAGTCGTGTTCCTCCACTTCCGGTCCGGGTAGGTCTTGATGTAGGGACCGGAACACGACTCGCAGACCTGGGTACGGTGGACAACGGTCACCAATATCGGAAGCGGGAGCATGAACGTAGCTACTACGCAGATTAATATAAAAAGACGTCTGTTTTTTATACGAATTCGCATTTTGGTTAGTAACTTTCTAGCTCCAATATATGTGTTAATATAATTTCTTTTGTCCAATAGAAATCCCACCTGAAAGAGAACAAATTAATTATACATCGAAGCTTTTATTATCATCTATTAGACACACTGGACGCATACACCATGAAAGGAGAACACATTTGTTAATGTTTTCACGTTTGTATAGTATTGTTGGTTGCTCCGCTATAACAATATATGTTGAAATCATATGTGTTAATTTTCATGATCGCTTAGGGAATACTACTTCCGGTAACATTGATGCCCATCCTTTGGCTATGAAATACGACCATCGCTCCACAACTAAATTTGTTTTGTCAGCTGATATATGATAGCTGATAGAACATGAATGAGAAACGACGTTGTTATTCTGTATAATCACTAAAAGCATATTGGAATTCAACACAAGAAGAATCAATATTGAGCACTGCCATCATATTACAAATATTACTTTTTTCGATTTTGATCGCGAAGAGCCAGACAATAACTATAGCGTGGCTATATTTAACATGCGATTTCCTGGCATACAGAACATATATTTAATTATTTTATTTTTTAATAAATTAGTTTATTTTATTAAATATATTATATTTGTGTGAGAAAATTTACTAAAATGTAGTACATTATAGGCATCAAAATAATGTGAAGTACTAAATATTAGTAATGCAATACATAATCACGTAAAGTTACCAATCTTTACAAGTATTATAATATTATCTATGTCATGGAAACAACGACATACTGAAAATAACTCTTTAAAAAAAAAAGACGTATACTCAGAAATGTCAGCTGCCTGTATTTTCCAGTAATGCCACTCTTTCCCATGATTTGGTCTCGATATACTAGTATACGGATTAACATTATTGAAACTGTTTAGCAAATGTGTTATATACTATTTATTTTAATATTAATTTTGACAGTCTGCTGAAATGTTTTTATCATTGTGCCAATCTCATTAAAATCAGATCTCAGCCGTTACGGAGCGAGTATCACACATCTGTTTGAGCGTTAGTTACGGATCTTATTTTAATGAGACTGTCATTGTGCCAAACAGTTTTTAAAGAGTTAAACATATTTTTACGTAAGGAAACGCAAGAAAACTCAGATATCTTATCGCTAACTACATCAGTTCTAACAAAACAAAATTTGATTACTAGAAATAAAAACATTTATTCGTGTAACAAGTGTATATGTAGAATTACTGGAGTGCTGATACATGTACTAACTATTCTGTAGACGGTGTATATTCATAATTGATTCCACATGCAAGTTCTATAGACGGTGTATATTCATAATGTATTCTACATGCAAGTAGACTAAATCATGCATATCTCATTAATATATTCCACTGAGGTGGCTCATTTCCCTTATATTAATTAATATAAAAACGATCTACATTTTATTGTCAGCATACATGACATACAGACTGACTGAATCCTATGTTATCGAAGTGTATTACCTGAATATCGAGATATGGGTGTGGTGAGGTGAGTGGGGGTAGGTAGCTACCCGATTCACCCCTGGGTCCGCCTCTGGGTATCCTTACTTTCACGAAGCTCTCTTATCCACTAATGGGTCGATCACACTGGCCCGAATGCCATTCCGTTTGTTTTCCGAATAGGAATTTGGGTGTTCGGGGAGCGAACGGATCATATTCGGGAAGCATTCGG
>JAVCKZ010102452.1:0-10865 GCA_034780755.1 Lepetodrilus elevatus
CACAGCAGCAATGTAATGAAATAGTATAAAAATGGCTTGAAGTTTCTTCCATAATTGGCCACCACCTTTATTGAAATCTGTTAAGTTGATATAAGAAGACAGATAAGCTTCTATTAGTATTATACAAGATATTAGTGTACGATGATATCAAAATTATACTTAGAGCTGTTTACAGTATTCAAGTGCATTTGTAATTATTTATGACTTAGTCTGTTCTGCGTTTCTATTTCTTAAATGTTGACCTAACGATGTTATGTATTCATTGGTACACTTAACAAAAAGAAATATCATAATATAAATATACTATTATTGTTTTTGCACAACGTATAGATGTTATCCGATCATCACATAAAACACCTTTCAAATAAACTCACAGCATCGTCGAGAGAGAGAGAGAGAGATGAAAGAAAACTGGCCTTGAAGAAGCTACTGTCGGAGGATATCGAACGATATGGTCTGGTACCCGTCATTGTCGCATTTTGTTAACATGTTTTTGCTTAGTAGCTTGAAGTAATACATATCTGAATGTTCTCATCACGAATCCAGCCATACACGTGGTTTTTGTTCGTTTGTATTAGCAGGGAATGAGTAAAACCTGGATTTGGGCTCTGACGACGATGAGATCTATCCACCGGACCCGAGAACACACTTTCCGACAATATGATGACTCACGAACCCAAAATATTAAAAAAAAATGTGTTCCTAATATTAACCCTAACCACATAAGTAAATCAGATTGCCAGGAATGTGTATCAGGGTCCGGGGAATATACCGAAAGCCCGGGTCCGGAGAACAGACCGCACACATGACGGCCGATATGACGTTTCTTGAATTTTCTAAAAATAAATAAATTAGGGTTTATATTATATTAGAGCATCCTCGAAACAAAGGGCATTATGACTATTGTACACTTGACCTCCGTCAAATATTTGACGCAAGTGTAGTGATAATGGCCGGGCGTTACTAGGATGGGATAAGACCCGCTTTCAAGATAGGAGTGTGCACCAACAACACAATTCAACACATTGATTTCATATCAAAATTAACAGCTTTATTTCCAGAACAAGTCTTGGTAACAAGGATTAGGATGACGATAATAGTAACCATCAGAACAGGGCAATAAAAAAAAATGGATTAGAAAAGAGAATGTAACAATCTCTCAAAGTTATTTCAAACACAATAAATTATCAGATAACAGCACACATAGTTATGCAATATTAATAATATGGGACATTGGTTACATCATACAATCATTATACTCGCAACTGGCAAAATTCACATGCATGTAAATATAAATTAATGTTAACCCTCTCCATGGTGAAGACAACCATAGATGCCTCATACCAGATTCCCACAGTGAAAAGGATAAAACAAGTGGTTTTAATGGACTGTAACACAGTGGTCAACGAATATAAATGGTCAAATTTACGTTGAAATGTTTAGATTTTTTTCTTTCTGTTTTGCTACTTCCATAAGTGTATCACAAATAGCTTTAATATATAGTAACAACAATGAAGCATTGAAACTGTGCATATTATTCACGTGTACAGTAGTACCAATACAAACATCATAAAGGAATATACACCTATAGTAATGTTAAATAGTGTTATATAATATAGTAGAGTTACAACACTACATAAGATTAGAATATCAACTGTCTGATCTAGCGCTAGGTTCCTTTAGCCTTCCCTGCTGACCACAGGAGACTCGTAACCCTCTCCCTGCTGGATTAGACAGAGGCACAGCTCTTTAGGGCATCTCCGGTTGCCTTCAGCAGGGAGAGGGTTAATGGTATGATCAGACGGGAAGGCTAGAGGAATCTTTGAGCTATTGTCTGATCATGCCTACTATTACGGTAACCTGATTGAGCAAACCCATACCAATTATATTCTAGAATTTCAAATAGAATCAAAGCTAAATTTAAACAAAACAATCTGGATAAAAAATCCAGAACATAGTCGAAAATGTTTGATAAAATTTATATATTTTTTAAAGAGAATTCAAAATATCATAAATGAAATTTTCACTTATAGTCTGATATGGATTCACCAGAAAGAAATGCTACATATATTTCTAGTTATTCATGAACATATCATCTGAGCTAGCATAAAGATACAATAATGTGACTCGTCATGAAGATATCTACCATGAAGATATCACTACGTGACATAGCATAAACTAAGAGAAGTATGTGAAGACACAATGTGGGGATGAGATCATAAAATATTGCACAACATAAAAGTAAGCGAAAATGGACTTTGACCTAGCAGTAGCACACTTTTAGGAAATTGGTATTGATTACAGATATTTAAAATATTACAAGAGAAACTAAATGTGTAGCAACCACACATAGTGTTGATTAATCTCTATATATTTATCATGATCATAAACTTCACAATGGATAGTTTTTTGAGTTCCTGAAAAGTGTGCTCTCCTGCCTATGCAATGAGTTTATTATACAAATCTACCACTCTAGTAATAACTATGTAAACTACTGGTATATCTCAGCACTAAAACTCAATACAGACTACAGCAGCTAGATCTATAGTTTGGCATGGAATGCTTTGACACCCCTATTTCATAGATTATCATGGATTGACAAACAAAAAAAACCTCTTAAAATTTCTTATTTTATCTGGCCTTATCAAAAATTTTAAATGAAAATTTTGCACCATTATTAATAAAGATTCTGTTTATATAACGATCAACAGATATTTTGAAAAAAGGCTCATAACCGCACATGCAAATTGAGCCTATTTGCCGGTTCCTTTTGTTTCTTGTTAAAGTGATAAACAGAATTATTGCATCATATTTATATTTTGGTTAGGGCAGAAACATGAGAAATTGGAGCTTTTTTGTTTGTCAATACCTGAAGTATCTACTATAATGTCAATGTATTTCATGCCAAACTGCATCACAGATAATGGAGATTTTTGGCTATAGTTTTGAAGGGACTATTCACTAACAACATTGCAGATTGGGGAGTGGGTGTTGGGAGAAGGGTGGAGGCATTGGGTTGGGGTTTTAAGATTTGCAACTGCCCATATAGTGGATTTCAATACTAGACAACTATCCGATACATCTACAGGACCTATTGTAAGCCTCCTGTCATGACTAGATTACAAGCACACTACATCACAAAATATATTTCAATCCAAATAACAAAATGCCGATTCAGGTTAAATGCGGAGTGAACATTGTAAAGTAACAATTGTGGGTTAACACGAGGTAATAATATATCAGTACAACTTCACAATCGTGATAATGTCATGTCAACAATTTTTACAATGTTGTATAAACACAAGCTCATGTGTACCTGCATATATGTACTTATCATGTAATATTACATCAAGGTGGTTAGTTGTTTGAATTCTGTAACATTTCCAACAAACATATTTCAGATTTCATGGATTCAAACAAAGCGGACCCAGGCCCCAAGATTATGAAATACCTTTGAGTATAATTTCATGCCCAACTCAAAAGTTTTGTTCACAAATATCCAAATATAATTTTAACTTGAGCATGAAATTGTTCTCAAATTGTTACATCTGTTTTCTCTACAGATTCAAACCAAAGAGCCATCTAACAAGTTATTTAAATTTATTATTTTTAAATTGGCGTTTAAAGCCACTTTCAAGATTCTTTCACTTATATCACGACTTGTCAGTTTAGAGCAGGAGGCAAGCCATAACATCCGTAGTGCTGAATGTTGTAGTAAACCTGCGAGCATCTAATAAGTCATATTAATTGTCTAAAAACTTGCCACACATAGCAGTGCTTATGAATAATGCAGCCGCAGATCTGTGAACACCTACTGACATAATTATGGCTGTGTGACTAACGCATCCATTTGGTATTTAATGACCCACATTCACAAGTAGAGATATACTATTGGTATACATGTACTTAACATTTTACTTTGTGATTAGTACATGTAATAATATATTAAGGCCAGACCAAATAACTATCTTGTTTTATGGAATTTAATTTTCAAAATGTCTAGATGCAGGAGGGGGATAAAAAAGAAGAAAAAATATAATTTTATGTTCAAAGTGATTTCTCAATAATGGTTTCTGGTCATCTTTATTTAATATCCTTAACAAAGATGAAATGGTAATATAACCACTTTAGTTTTCCATAAAATACATTTTCCAAAAGTTGCGAATTAATACACTTACTTGGACCACTTGTCTGTTATTGCTATGTTCCAAAAATTGGATCGGCGGATCCGTAAAACAAGTATTTTATTTGGTCTCACCTAACTGAATATTATATTATTATTATTATTATTATTGTTATTATTATTATTATTATTATGGGATAGTTATAACTGTACGTTTACATAACCAATTTTTACTGATGCCAAAGATATCGCATACCGGTATGCATTCAGGCACGCGTGTGCATACATACCACCACGCATTGACACAGACTCAGAAATTATGACAGATTTTTCATAGCAGAAATGTGACCAGTTACCAGACTGAATATACATGTATGTTGCCCATGTCAGTGAGAAACTCTTCTATTCTAGGCACCTGGTTAACACAGAAAATTTGGTGACAAAATTGACGAATAATTTCTATCCACTTACCATATACATTACAACAAATATACTTAAAACTTAATATGTGCCATAACACAATCGATGAATGACAAGCTTTCCATGTATCCAGAACATAACCAGTCAAACTTTATCTTCACGGTGTCACCCACTGCCAATATGACTGTATCGTCACAATGAGTCACAATGAAAATTCAAATGATTGTCAAGATAGCAAGCCCTACTTGATACGTTTTTCAGCAGTGAGAACACCAGTTAAAATTCCCTAAATATAGAAGTAAAATATTACATCTACAGATCTATATATTCTCTACCATTATTTCCTATATTTTACTAGTGCTTCAATGGTATTTCTGTAGCATTTTACCAGTGCTTCAACGAGTAACAGAAATACACAATTTGTGAATTTCAACTCCTATGAAAATATTAATAAATTATCCTCAATATGATTGACAGTTGTAAAACCTGGATAGTTTTAAGGCTTCTTGCTATTATTTAAATGTTTCTCAGACATTTTAAAACTGAGGATCGAGGTAAGAGTGTATTTTTGAATATTGATATTTTGCTTCATATTTTTGAATTTGATCATAATTTATGTTAATGAACATGATCAATGATGGTTGATTTAGGGTGAAAATGATACCTAACAAGTACATGTGTATTATTATATATTCCATAAATGTTATTGAACACTATTGTGATTCAATGCGATTGATCTGAGATCGGAAAACAATCTGTTAGTCTAATTGATTACGTAATTTTCTTTCAATAATGGGTATCCTGACAATTTTTTAAAATAACATTAATCAAAATTAAATATTGTATCTTCTTAAAATTGTATATCACATATATATTTGACATAACAAGATCAGTAGCATCTTCAATCGATACTAAATGTCCTTGTTTTTTTGTTTTTTTTCAGTTACAAAATGAGTACACAATTGATCACGTTTATCACAAACATATAGATAATGTAATCAATGTACACGATTAATATCACAAGAAAAATGTTTCATAAACATTATTTTGAAAGATCATAGTGCTTACAACTATTTCACATGGTTAGTATTAAAATACATTAGCATTATTATTAAGCTCAAAGTAACCATGTTATAGTATAACATTAACCATGCTTAACAATTAACTCTATCTACCCACTGTACACATAGTTACAATTCAAAGATAACAGTTAACATGTTTAACATGCTTTTTAACAATTAGAAAAAAAAATCAAAACAAATGAAAGCATTTGAAAGACATTATGTTTTGTACACCTCCTCAATCAAAAGATCGATCTGCTCGCGTGTCATGAACTTCTGGTGTATCTTGACGTGCACGCGCATGTTGTCTGCCCTGGTGCCGGTCCTCCCGCAGACCTTGCACACAAAGTGCTTCGTCGGGCAGTGGACCGTGCGCACGTGCTTGGTGAGATCGCCGCGCTTGAAGAAGGAGCTTCCGCAGGTATCACATACGTGTGGTTTGGCCGTGGTGTGGACGCGTTTGTGCGACGTGCAGTGCGTCAGCGAGCCGAACATCTTGTTGCAGATGGTGCAGCTGTAGACCGCCTTGGTTCCGGAGGAAGGGGAGGAGGTGGTGGAGGAGGAGGAGGCGGGGGAGTCCCTGTGCGTGAGCTCGTGCTGCTGCAGTAGGAGGAGCGTGGGGAAGGCGTCGAGACAGACCTCGCAGGCGTGCTGGAGGCCGTGGCAGGTCAGGAGGTGGTACTTGAGACTCCTCCAGGACCGGAACGACCTGGCGCAGTGCTGGCAGAGAAACGGCAGAGACTTCCTCGTGGGGCTTGATGCTGGCGTTGACTCCGAACCGGCGGATGCTTCTTCTTCCAGAGCTTCTTCTGAATCCGCGTCGTCCAGAATTACGACGGACGCCGACTGACCAACGTGCTGCAGGCGGTGATGATGAGCCAGGAGGATGGAGTCGGTGAAGACCTCGCCGCAGAGCTCGCAGCTGAAGCCGTTCCGGACGTTGGCATCGGATTTGGGACTGGAACCGGCCGGGGAACCGGGACTTCCGTGAGATTCGAGATGCTGCTCTAGGAGACCGACCGTCGGGAAGCTGCGGTCGCAGTGGTAACACTTGAACTCGCTGACCAACTCCGATGTCGGCACGAGCTGACCCGACTGGAGGATGGCTGAGGGACTCGGAGAAGTGTGGTCGGAGAGGAGGTGGAACAGCATGCTTTCTAACTGGAGAGGTCCCTGAGCACAGATGAGACACACTCTCTCGAAACTCTGGCGGTGAGCATCCACGTGCATGAGGAACACGCTGCGGCCTTGACAGAACACCTGACACAGTGGACAGGCCGTCACGAACATGTCCGACAGCGGACCGTGGTCGTCCGAGATGCTGGCGGTCGACAGGGCTGCCTTCTGACTCCATACCTCTCCAGGCTCTATGACCGAGATTTCCTTCTTTGAGGTCATGTCCTCGTCGTCTTCTATCACTATCAGATCTGGATCTGAAAATTTGACTGTTAGCATCATCATGAGGATTACTACAGGGATAGAACTAGACACTCGCCCAGCAGCCTGATCCAATTCTCCTAATGTTAAAAGGCATCCTACGGACTAGTAGAAATTTCATGTTTTATTATTTACAATTTACATTACTCGGGTGGGTATGTTTTAAAGTTATGTTCCATCCCTGTTAGTGTTACATTTGAGTTTAAATAATTAGACATAATTATCTATTCTTGTTGAAATTCAAGCAAAAAACTACCAAATAACTATCTCTCATGGGCGTAGCCAGGAGTGAAATAATGTACAGACCCACATGGACGAATGCTAATCCTAAGTTTGCTTCCTAAAGACAATATTATCTTTAGGTGGCCTAAAAGTACCTACACCTCTGCTCACATTTCGGATTTCAACACATATAAACTTTCATTGTTGTCAAATAAAGCGAAGGAAACAAACCTGGTTTTTGCACATCAGTCTTCTGCAATCTTCCCTCTTCGTCCTTCTGCTGGCCGACGTCGAATAATTTCGACTTCTGTTCGAATAATCTGGATCCTAAAATCAATCTGGGTTGCGTGTGATGTCCTGCACTGTCCACACCAGAATGCACAATCTTGCCGCTGCTTTGGGATGAACTGGATGCGGCAAGAGACGCCTCTTCCAGGCTTCTCTCAGGATATTTCGGCGGCGATTCCTCCCTCGTGTCACTTCCTGAAGGATATTTCAGAGGTTTTGCTAAATCTAAACTCCAACCAGACTGTTTCTCGACTGGAGGCAACCACGTCTGTCTAGCCACGACATCGTGACTGAAGTCAGATTCGGGGGACAACGTCCGCGACGGAACCCCCTCATCTACGTCTTCATGGCGCCTGCTCTTGCTCAAATCATGAGCCATTTCGTCTCTCTTCAAGGATCTATTTCTGGATTTCTCTGGATCATAATCTTTGCTATCGGTATCACAGTCGTGCTCTTTGCTCAAATTGAATAACTTGCTCTCGTCCTTGTGTCTGATGCCTGGCTCAACCTTGACCTTGGCGTCGGCCAGGTCGCCGTCTGGGGTCGGTGAATTAGACTGCTTCGGCATTACGAGAAGTCGGTATGGATTTCTCGAGGTTGAACCCGTGTCCTCAGCTCTCTGCGCTATTTCGAACAGTTTGATGTTGAACGATTCCGACTTGTTGATCGTCAGGGACAACGTCCCTTCCAAGGCAACTGAATGGATTCTTCCATCTGGTGAGTTTTCGTAGAGCTCGATAACTCCGTCCAAGAATGCTCTTCTTAGAATTTTCTCCATTACACTGCGGCTGAAGTCAAATCTGGCCATAGTGCCTGAAAGTGATAGACGGAAACAAAAGTGTTAAACTACAAAACGTGAGTCATTTTCAATATACAAGAAAACAGATGGGACTGTAGGTGAACAAAAAATAAGGATGGATTGTAGGGCAATGCTGTAGACCTTGTCAAAGACGTTTTGTAGCAATTGTTTCGATTTTTAATGATTTTTGACATTTTTGTTTTAATTCCTAACGTTACTGTAGGAATTTTTCAAAATACATGTACCGGTATGTCCAAAATTATAATAAATATGCTACAAAAGGCCTTTGACAAGGACAAGGACTAGGCAATGGTAGTACGGGAATCAAAATTACTAGTGCCGCCGTACCCTGGGCACCACTAAATTCACAATGACACGGTTACAATCCTAGTAGAGAGCTCCAGGAGCAGGTCATCCTTGTAGATACTCACCGTTAATTCTGGTTTATATGAGATGGAATGAATGTCAACTTTCATATTTTCTTTGGCAATATTTAATCAATTATTTATCACTTCCTACTTCTATCCGTTCAGATCATTCATGAATGCTCGTAAATAGGCACTGTATAAGCACATCATCCGAGGTTAAAAAGATCACGCAATAAAAGCTAATTGATTTCTAGATCCAGGTGGTGTATCATTCACTGCATAGCCGTACCTGCATTCCTTTAGAAATAAATATACTATAGATTATAGATAGATGATATTATATTTTATTATAATTATCCAAAGGCCTGCGCTCTGACAGTCGAGGACGAGCTGCACAACAATGGAGCGCAGCACAGCACAGTCCGGACTGCGTCACATGTCTCCTAAAATAAAGAGTCATCATGACTCACCAAATATTGTTGAGAGTCTATAGCATATTTTTTGAGTCATTGTGATTATGGATCAAAGACCAGAGCTCCAGATAAAATTTGCGACCTGGGAGTATGGTACGGTACTCCCTGATTTTGATTTAGGGAGTACAATGTATTTTCAAATATTGTGATACTGGTACTCCCAGAAATTAATTTAGGGAGTATTATGTGAAGATTAATAGCAGTTGTAGGGTGCTTTTAACACAGTTCAAATAGCTAAACGTCGTTGTAATGGTCCCATTTACTATCGGACATTTATTTCTGGTCGGATGTGGCCAAAATCAAATGTCCTATAGTCAATTGAACATTCTAAAAGAAAAGAAAAAAGGAAGAAAAACATTATCAAGATAGTGTCATCTCCAATTTAAACTATACGTTTTTATTCTCTGTAATAAATAAATAAATAGGTGATACGGCATCATACGCGCGACCGTAACCAGCCCACGTATTTTAACATTATGTACGCGTTTTTGAGAACAAAACAGGCATGAAATGAAAACGTCACAATACTTTCAATGAAACATATAAATAGAAAAGTGTCATTAGTTGACAGATTTGGGTAATTAGGATATCTCGTCATTAATTATATTAATAATATTGAGAGCTATCTTTCCCCAAACACCACTCGTTGATGATCACTGACGATAGACGTCGACTTCAATCACATCAACGAATATTTATTAGTGGTTGGGAAAATAGCATTTAGTCGCAAACTCTTTATACTTCCGGTACATGACGCATGCGTACTAAGAATAATCTTTACGCGAAAATATGCTAGAAGACCTTGGCGCTAAAATCAAAGATGGGTAAAATTAAAGCTGAAAAAAATTCTGCGTTTGAGACATCTAAAGAGAATTTTGTAACAAATCCAAGGTATTTGTCATTAATGGATGTATTTAGAATGATTTTGCACACATGAGGACCTTTTCATGTCCAATAGACATACTTTTTGTGTGTGTCGAATCGCCTGATTTGGTGCCCGTCTTTGTACCGTTGACAGTACACCATTGACTAGGATTTGATGCGCCTTCACTAAACGATAGTGGCTAGACCACACTATCCCAGACAGTGGTACAAACAATGCAGTCTAGACCTGTCACTTGTAGTTATATTCACTTAATACATTTGTGTAGCGTTCACATTCAAAACAGTTTCAAAACGGCTGGCCGCCTGGCGACATTTAATAAAATTTAAAAGACAAAGTTCTGGTAATTTAATCACTGAAAATCTATAATGAGGTCCATTTGGAAGTTTTTGATGTATATAGAGATATAACAAAATCATAATGATTTTGTTATATCTCTAATATATAAATGAAAAACCACACATGACACATATGTTTGACTTACAATATATCCGTTTTGGTGTTAAAGATGTCATGATTGAAAAGCATGTTGAAAGAAAACGATCAGCTGCGAATCTACACATGTTGTTTACAAAATTCATACGGAAAGGGACGAGTGGCTCTCAGCTAGCTTCGGAAAGTGTCCTGTTATACATATCGGTAAATTCCGAATGTACAAGCTCCTGACACTGACAAACATGTCAAATGGTGCAGAAAGTTTGTAAACTACACCAAGCCCCGAGATTACGAAACTTTCCTGAGTACGACTCCATACTCGACTCAGGATTTTGTTCATAAAACGTCATGTGACG
>JAVCKZ010102463.1:0-23980 GCA_034780755.1 Lepetodrilus elevatus
TTAATGTATACAGGCTGCTCGTGGGTTGCTATAGAATCTTTAAGAATTACTTTTTAAAGTTGACTTTCAAGACATCTGATGAGACATTTTGTGAAAGTATTCATATTCTCATGATATCTCATGAGGCTGTATAAATTTTCCGGGAATGTTGATGTTGCTAGATATTCCCAGCATCGTCCCCTACCACAACTATGCATACCTGGCCGCCACAAATCCCGCGGTGGAGACCGGAGACCCTGGAGAGGATGAGCTGGAGTACGGACCCGCACTTCCATGGAAGAAGATCTCCGTCAGTCAGCGGATAGACAGGTAACCCTGTGTGCAGTGAACCATGTCTGTGCAGCCAGGGGTGCATCCAGCTGCACTAATATAGTAGTTCGTTGAACAAATTTGACCTCCTAGTTTCCACTGACCACCTAGTTTCCACTAACCTCCTAATTTCCACTGACCTCTTAGTTTCCATTGACCTAGTTTCCATTGACCTAGTTTGCACTGACCTAGTTTCCACTGACCTAATTTCCACTGACCTAGTTTCTATTGACCTAGTTTCCGTTGACCTAGTTTGCACTGACCTAGTTTCCACTGACCTAATTTCCACTGACCTAGTTTCTATTGACCTAGTTTCCATTGACCTAGTTTGCACTGACCTAGTTTCCACTGACCTAATTTCAACTGACCTAGTTTCTATTGACCTAGTTTCCACTAACCTAGTTTCCACTGACCTCCTAATTTCCACTGACCTCCTAGTTTCCACTGACCTCTTAGTTTCCACTGACCTCCTAGTTTCCCCTGACCTCTTAGTTTCCACTGACCTCCTAGTTTCCACTGACCTAATTTCTATGACTTGTTGTCTGCAGGTGCTGTGTGTGTGGCTCCAAGAAGGAATTTCTGACTGACAAGATCTTGTGTCACCACTGTGGCTTGTGTCGACGCTGTGTCACATATCTCGCTGTACGTATCCATTCCCAGCAAGTTGGTGTAACGTGCCAGTGAGAGTAATTTCCATGCATTGCAGGGGGTCTATTCTTAGCCTAAGAACAGTTTGTAGCCATACTAATAAGAATCGTTAAGACCTGCGGGCCTATTCTCAAAACGTTCTTACGATCGTGAGACAATCTTAGCAATTCTTATAGTATGGCTAGAAACTGTTCTTAGGCTAAGAAGTTTGTAAGTATGTTTCGAGAATAGGCCCCCTGTACTTGGGCTAAGAAGTTCGTAAGAATGTTTCGAGAATAGGCCCCCCTCATATATAAAACTAGCAATGAAAATAATAGCTCTACAGAGCTAACGTTCTTTGTTATTCACATATCCCACATACAATGAAGCTTCTTCTTCTTCTGTCCTTTTAAAATAATTTTGAAAAAAATATTGTTATAATAATACATGTATATTTTCAGACCAGAACATTAGGTTTTTGAAGTTCTTTTACTATCATTGTTATTCTCAAGACCCACTCATCTCATATTTCAGAAAGTGGAAAACTTTGTAAAGCCAAGTTTTGTGACGCCTAATTTCATTGCAATGAGAAACCTGACAGACGTCAAAAACACCAAAAACGCTCCGTTCATCCTGCGAGATCACATCACTACTGGGATGTCTGGCAGCATGCTGTTCCCAAATAAGGGCATTGAATACCAAGTGCTGCAGCCCATGACGCCGACATACTTCAACACCGTTGTCATTCAGCCTGTGCGCGGCTCCAACATGGCCATCAGAATACAGCTGTAAGTTCACATCCACCTTTCTTCCAGGTAGCCGGTGGTAGCACATTGGTAGAACATTTGACTTTAGAGCCAAAGAACCCGAGTTCAAATCCCATCCCAGGAACCCAGCATTAATATTTGCAAAAGTTACCTTTCCAACGTGATCATGATAGGATGCTCTGTCTGTACCATGGCAATGCAGTTGTCATGCTTGGTCTTGTCAGTACAAGCCGGTGCTCGCAGGTTTACTGCAACATTTAGCGCTAGGGATGTTGCAGGTTTTCTCCTGCCCTAAGCTAACAGGTCGTGATATAAAAGAATCTTGAAAGCGACTCTAATCCTCAATTTAAAAAAAATAATAATAATAAAATTACCTTAATGGTCATGGCCATTACTTCATCGTCTGACTGATTACCTCCCCTTGGTATCCATTGTTGTTTACGCTTGGCGTATTTATTGAGAGCTGATGACCAAAACCATCTACTAGTATATATCTGAGGAGCAACCTTTAGCATTTTTTATTTAAATTCTTCAAAAACAACATGAGGACGCTTTTAATGTAAATGTTATATGAAGAACACACAAGTTAATGGCTACCATTGGCGACCCGTTTTCCATAGGTGAGATGTCACGTATGGGTGAAAGATTCCCGCTGTGACATAAAGCAATAATTCACTCATTTCACTGTGATGATACCTAGCCTTTAAACCCATCATCAACAAGGCAGTATGCTGAGTGAGTAGGTCATCATTTCACTGTGATGATGCCTAGCCTTTAAACCCCTCATCAACAAGGCAGTATGCTGAGTGAGTAGGTCATCATTTCACTGTGATGAAGCCTTGCCTATAAACCCCTCATCTTAAGGCAGTATGCTGAGTGATTAGGTCATCATTTCACTTTGATGATGCCTAGCCTTTAAACCCCTCATCTTAAGGCAGTGTTCTGAGTGATTAGGTCATCATTTCACTGTGATGATACCTAGCCTTTAAACCCCTCATCTTAAGGCAGTATGCTGCGTGAGTAGGTCATCATTTCACTATTTTAATGTGCTGCTTACAGGAAAGGTTGCAGTCAGCCGGTCGAGTACAACGCTTTGACCGGAGGCGTCATCGATGAGAATGGAGGCATCACGCAGAATGACGAATGGAAGTGCAGGGACGGCTACTCTGTCACAGTGCAAGTCCAAGACAACACGGTACCCTATGTAGTGAAGAACACGATACTCACTGGCTATTTTATATACATTCCATTATTTTTGTACCTGAAATGCTGTAGTTGACAGCATGAGTGTAATAAAGTTCTGTGCTGGAAAGATGATATATAATCTTGAGTATTGCGTATGTACCGGTAATTGATTGATATTACACTGAACCTGTTTTCAGCTTGATACTACTCCTACCGTAATTACTCTAATAATTCGAACCCTCTAATAGTTCAAACACCTAAATTAATTGCTAAAAATAATTTATTTCTGACCCTAAAAATACAAACATGACCAATTTTTTTCAAATCCTATTTTCTAATTATTAGAACACAGTCGTTTTTAAAATACATTTTTCGTCTTACTTTGTTTTATTTATTGAATCCTCCATTTATTTACCATTTCATTTACAACACTATTTTGTATTTTAATTTGGTTGTCCCTAATATTATATGAACACTGATCATTTTCAATTTTCCTATTTTCCTAATAATTCAAACACCTTTCAAATTTAATTATTTTCTCCTGTTTGAATTATTAGAGTAATTATGGTACTACTACTACTAATAATATGAACATTGCACCACACTAATGCTTCAGAAGCATGCTCATAGCGCTACATTTTTACTATTATAGACATGTATGATATGTCTTCACAGAACCCTCAGATGTTAGACATCGTGTTCTCGCTGTGTGGAGAAGAAATATGGCGGGCGGCGTACAAGCAGTCAGAAGTTCTGCTCGCCATCAGGTTTGAGACGACAGGAAAAGTAATCCTCCACACCCCAAGTATCAAGGTAGGATTCACTACAATACTATGAAATAACACTGGCCTGCGTTTCACTAACCCGTAGTCCTAGGGACCTATTCTTGAAGCGTTCAGAATGTCTTAGTCTATGAACAGTTCGTAGCCATACTATAAATAGAGGATCTAACATGAGTGGTCATTTAATACTGAATTTATTATTAGTTGGTAAAACTGATATTGTGCGAGGCTTTGCCAAGCACAATATCACTTTTACCGACCATTATATGGCACTATATATAGCATGTCTTAGAGGGTGAATTTGATACATAATAATTTTAAAACCATTAATACTATTATTATTATTATTATTTATCCAGGAATACAATTTGAGAAAAACACCAATATGCAGAGTTTGAGTTTAATATGAGTTGTTGTTTTCTGTGCAGCAACGTCAAGGTCTGAAGTTTGAGGAAGGAATGCATGTTGGTGTCATCACACGGGACAAACACAGCTCGGCTACGACAGGCTTCAGGATTGCCATGGTGGCCAAGTCCCACTCCACAACCATTGGACTCCTCACCCTGAAGCCAGGTCAGTATAGACAATACTGCTTCTCCATTGGCTGTCTCCGCATGAATATTGATGAAGTGCTAGACAATACTGCTTCTCCATTGGCTGTCTCCGCATGAATATTGATGAAGTACTAGACAATACTGCTTCTCCATTGGCTGTCTCTGCATGAATATTTATGAAGTGCTAGACAATACTGCTTCTCCATTGGCTGTCTCTGCATGAATATTGATGAGGTGCTAGACAATACTACTTCTCCATTGGCTGTCTGTATGAATATTGATGAGGTGCTAGACAATACTACTTCTCCATTGGCTGTCTACATGAATATTGATGAGGTGCTAGACAATACAGCTTCTCTATGGATATGTTTTATTTGGGGAGATTGAGAATGGATACGCAAGTGGGGAGATTAAGGAGACATGCTAGTGCTGGGGAGTGTTGAAGGGAGATACTTGGGGTTTCTCTCTACATGAATATTGATGAGGTGCTAGACAATACTTCTTCTCCATTAGCTGTCTGTACATGAATATTGATGAGGTGTATAATATGTATAACTCAATGCATTACACTTCTGTATTAATTCACTGTATGGAAATTGATGCATGTAATTTGTGTAGTTATTACTTTAATGGTGACTCTTCAATTGAGATATTTACTATCCATCTGCGTAGGCCTCTTCCAACCATCTGAGTATGTTGTGCTTTCAGTGTACACACCGATGAATAGGTTCGTGGTAAGAATCGTGACTGGAGATATGAAAGATGATAGCGGAACTCCCTATGATGTCTACGTCCAGCTGTATGGAGTCCATGGACAAACTGGTACGTGGGACGAGAGACTGTGTGTGGTGGTGTCTATGGACAAACTGGTACGTGGGACGAGAGACTGTGTGTGGTGGTGGAGTTGGAGTTGGGATACTGGGTGGGGTGTTGGTAGTAGTGATGTTTCATGTAGGATACTGGATGGGATGGTGGTGTTTCAGGTGGGATATTGTGTGGGATGGTTGTGTTTCAGGTGTGATACTGCGTGGGGTGGTGGTAGTGATGTTTCAGGTGGGATACTGAATGGGGTGGTGGTGTTTGAGGCGGGATACTGAATGGGGTGGTAGTGTTTCAGGTGGGATACTGTGTGGGGTGGGGGTGTTTCAGGTGGGATAATGAGTGGGGTGATAGTGTTGTTTCAGGTGGGATATTGAGTGGGATCATGGCGTTTCAGATAGGATACTGGTGGTGTTTTCAGGCAGTATACTGGGTGAGATAGTGGTGTTTCAGGTGGGATGCTGGGTGGGATAGTGGTGTTTCAGGTGGGATAGTGGTGGTGTTTTTAGGGAGGATACTGGGTTAGATAGATAGTGGTGTTTCAGGTCAGATACTGACACTGATGATGTTTGACGTGAGATCCTGGATGGGGTGGGAGATGTTTGAGGTGGGAGACTAACTGGGTGGGGTGGTGGTGTTTCAGGTCAGATACTGGATGGGGTGGGAGATGTTTGAGGTGGGAGACTAACTGGGTGGGGTGGTGGAGGTGTTTGAAATGGACACTGGGGAAATGGCAGAAGATTGCAGGGAGATACTCAAAGATGAAGAAAAGTTTATGGAAGATAGTTTGTGGATAGGTGATACTGACGGATGAGGGTTCAGGAAGGATATGGAGATTGAGAATGGATACGCAAGTGGGGAGATTGAGGAGACATGCTAGTGCTGGAGAGTGTTGAAGGGAGATAATTGGGGGTTCTCTCTATGTGATGATTAACACATGGCCCGAGGGCGTTACGGTATGTAATGCATGACATTGAAGGAATTAGCCTGAGGGGTAATTCCTGAAACAGGTAATTCTTGAAAAGGAGTGCATTACATGCCAGTAACGCCCGAGGGCCATGTATTAACTGTCATATATTACGACAAAAATATACAAATAAACCTTGTATACAAAATATAATATGTATATATTTAGTATATAAGGGATTTTATGAGCGATTCATTCAAATGCCTATAAAACTTTAGGTTAAGCTTTCGTTGGCTAGGTTGCCAAATGGATTAGAGCGCTAGAAATGCAAGAGTTCCAGAGTTCAAATCCTGGCAATCAAATAAGTCTTTACAGACTTTGAATCTTTTGAAATGATGTTTGAAAAAGACAGCAAACATTCGTTCATGCATTATTACATTTGCCCCTGTTAATAAAACACGGACAAATGTTAATAATGCATGGACAAATGTTAATAACGCATGGACAATGTTAGTAACACACAGAAAATGTAATAACGCACTCCTGATAATATACTCACAGCACACATGACAGTGTATTACGAGAAATCAAGAGACACATGTTATAGTTGGAGTGCACACCCTGGAGGGATATATGGTTGAAAAATTAGATTGACAGCTAGGGTGCATTACAATGCTATGTTGACGAGTGAGCAGTATTCTAGTCTGTTTTATTTTCTGGCAGACAAAATCCCCTTGAAGAAGACCTCAGAGAAGATGTTCCAGCCAGGCAGTGAGGATAAGTTCCCTGTCGACACCACAGACATTGGAACTATCTCCAGCATCAGGTAAAACTCCATCCGAGAGTTCAGACACACACATAGACAGACAGATACACACATAGACAGATAGTAGTGGAGCTTTCTTATATACAGTGCAGTCCTAATCATGTTCATCAGTACCATGCTGTTCTGGCAGCCTTATTGCAGCTCTAAGTGCTACAGCTGTTACAGGTTTTCCTCCATTAACATGAGGAAAATAATAAGTGTTCGAAAATAATAAACAGATAAGTTGCAGAGAGATATAGAGAGGGGAGAGGGAGGAGAAATGAGAGAGTGAGATAGAGAGAGGTAGGGAGGGAGCAAGGTGAGAGACCGAGAGAGAAGACTGCCATGTGTATGTCTCTGTTCCAGACTAGGACATCATGGTATGGGTATGAACAACGGGTGGTTCGTATCTGGGCTGTTTGTGGACAGTCCTGTCCTGGGCTTGTCCACCAGCTTCTCAGCAAGCAGCTGGCTGTCAGCACACCAGGGGACCAAGCAGCTGGAGATGGTCTTCTACCCTAAAGGCAGTGAGAGGGAAAACAGTGAGTCACCTTTAACAGTAGGCACATCTGTATAGGAGTAGGCACATCTGTATATCAGTAGGCAAGTCTATATGTGTAGGCACATCTGTATAGCAGTAGCCAAGTCTCTATAGGAGTAGGCATGTTTGAATAGCAGTAGGCACATCTCTATAGGAATAGGCACATCTGTATAGCAGTAGGCACATCTCTATGGGAGTAGGCACATCTGTATTGCAGTAGGCAAGTCTCTATAGCAGTAGGCACATCTCTATAGCAGTAGGCACATCTGTATAGCAGTAGGCAAGTCTCTATAGCAGTAGGCACATCTGTATTGCAGTAGGCAAGTCTCTATAGAAGTATGCACATCTGTATAGCAGTATGCACATCTGTATAGGGGTAGGCACATCTATATAGTAGGCACATATATATAGCAGTAAACAAGTCTCTATAGTAGGCACATCTGTATAGCAGTAGGCACATCTGTATAGCAGTAGGAACATCTGTATAGCAGTAGGCACATCTGTATATAAATAGCAGTAGGCATGTTTTGTATGTTTGATCCTGGCTTCTCAGTAATGGATTGTAGATGGTTGATCCTGACTATTTAGTACTGGAGTTTGTTTGATGCTGCCTTCTCAGTACATGTGCTGGATTGTCCTCCACAGATTCTCTACAGGACCACTTCAGTCCTCTCAGTGAGGACATTCAGCCACTGACCTTACAACAGTGGAAGGACATCCAGAAGAACAAGCACATAGGTACGTAGATATGGACATCTGTAACGCTGACTCAAACTAATAAGTAATTAAACATGGCTTCGTTTATCTAGGGTCGAAATCTCCTCGTCACAGAAGAATACAATGTCAAGATTAACTGCAGCTCATTGAATTTTATTACAAAATAAGAATGAAATCATCAAAATACGACGATATCAACCTCAGGGATATACAATGTTAAACAGCACCACAGACTAACTAATTTATTATTCAACAGCTGAAGACGCACTACCAGTGCTTGCACCATCCTGGCTATTTTCTAAGGTAAATTATCTCACTCATTCACTCATTAACTTACAGTTACCATTACCGTAATTTCAAATTCTATTCAATTTTGAGAATTTACATATAATAAACTTTCTGTTTCTCTGCCATGTAAAATGTATAAGCATCCTGTTGTTAATCAAGATGCAGATGCAGTCTGACTACATGTCCCTCATCCCAGGACCTCTGATAACCAACGTCAACGATCTCATCATGCCGTGCACTGACGTCCCCACTCCTTCAGGTTAGTGCCGATGTGGCCAGCTTGTGATGCATTGTGTAGCCAACAGCTTACAGTTTTCTTTACTGCATTATGTGTAATCTTCCGGGAAGTGCCACTATATTCTCTGTAATCATCAGTGGCTTTTGTTAGCTGAAATCTGTTGCAGTTTATTGAGGTTGACATGATGTGATAATCTACAGACCCGGAGAATTGCAGAGATTCCAATAACAGATCTGATATTGATAAAGCATTGTATTGAAGGATTTTCATAATAACATGGACTAATATATCGCTTTCTTAAATAAGAGAATGCATAACATACAAGTAAAAAGTGATATTCATCTTCAATATAGTCTAATCCAAATCTTTTACAATATCTGCAAATTCTAACTTCCTGATCGATACCCTGTATCGATTGTATCAATGCTTGCGAAAGTTACCTTTCCGACGCAATCATGGGAGGTTGCGCTATCTGTACCATGGCAGTGCAGTTATCACCCTTAGTGCATCAGTACCAGCCTGTGCTTGCAGGTTTACTGCAACATTAAACATTACGGATGTTACGGGTGTCCTCCTGCCCTAAACTGACAAGCCGTGATTTTAGTAAAAGAGCCTTTTAACCTTCTCCCTGCTGAATAAAATCAAAGTGTTCTATTTCTGCATGTAATCGGGCAACTTAGGGTCGCCTTCAGCGGGGATAGGGTTAAGTGGTTCTAAACCCAATTTAAAATCAAATTTAAAAAATGAACATGCTCTGGGTGTTTCTGTTGGTCAGTTGTGTGGTGTAGAATGATGAAGATGAGAGACAAAGTGGAGAGAACTCTGTTCCAGTACTCCCAGCTCGACTTCTGTGGTGAGTTCCACGCTATGTTCACACGTCGTAGGATTACCGTAACTGTAGTAAGCTGTATTTATGGTAAAGTTATTCAAAAATATATTTATTCCAATGTATGTTCTGAAACGAATTTGGGAGAAATTCTGCTGGATTATTTGGAGGAATTCTTCTGAAGTTGGCGTTGTCGCCTATGGGTGAGATATTCCCGCAGCGACGTAAAGCATTAATTCAATCAATCTGAAGTTGGTGTAAATAAAGGCAAAACAAGTGTGATCAACATAAGAAATGTGCAATTTGGGCATCCTAATATTCTCTACTTAGTGTATCTGACATTCTGGACTGTGTGGGTATAGACAATGCTGTAACATCATGTTCTACCGTACTACAGGAAGTAGCAATATCCTACTACCGCAGACGATAACAGAGAAGGAAGCTGATTGGCCCTCACCAACATTGCTGACTGCACCAAAGAATATGCATGGACTGTGTTATATTAGAGGTAAAACATCCAACTAATGTACACATTTAATTGAGATTTGTTCTACTCTGATTGTAATGGCAAAGTATTAGTTCATATTTAACTGAATATTGGTAAGAAATGGTTTTCTTTGCACTTATCAGGCGACATGTCAACGATTGTTGCATTGCGGCCAACATACACGCTGGCCGACTACCTCCGGCCCTTCTGGATTGCCCACCTGATTGCCTCCCCTGGATTCCCCTTTGACCTCCAGCCTGATCAGCTGACGATGGCGCCAGTGTTGTGGGCATGGCACTTTGTGCTTCTGTTGAGTAAACAGGTGAGTCATGCTACAGGGAGGCCTCTTCACGTCCCATACTTCACCTACTATACTTCACATTTCACCTCCTATACTTCACTTCCCATACATCACAGTTCACCTCCCATACTTTACCTTTCACCTCCCATACTTCACCTTCCATACTTCACCTTCCATACTTCACCTTTCACCTCAAATACTTCACTTCTAAAGCTTCACCTATCAGTTTTCACCTCTTAATCTTACCTCTCAGTTTTCACCTCTCAATCTTCACCTCTTGGTTTTCACCACTCAGTTTTCACCTCTCATTCATCACCTCAATATTCACCTATCAGTCTTCACCTCTTAGTTCATGCTTTAATTCACCTCTCAATCTTCACCTCAGTCTTCACCTCTCTGTTTTCACCTCTCAATCTTCACCTCAGTCTTCACCTCAGTTTTCACCTTGCAGTCTTCACTTCAGTTTTCACATGTATGACGTATTCAGACCTGTATGACGTATTCAGACCTGTGTGACGTATTCAGACCTGTGTGACGTATTCAGACCTGTATGACGTATTCAGACCTGTGACGTATTCAGACCTGTGATCGTCAATCTGTTTTACTTTCAGTTCCACCTCCCTGATTACAAGGCTGTCTTCAACAACCCCGACATACTCCCACCCCTTGACAAGGTGCGTCCTCTGTACAATTACGTGTTATATCTGAAGCGTGCAGTGGAGGAGATGATAATATCAGTACAGTGTCCTTGTCAAAGACATTGGAAGCTATCTACTTTTAATTATTTTTATTTTATTATATATTTTTGTGTTGACTATTCCAAAATTGTAAAAGAAATATTACGATTTGTTATTGCTTCCAAGGACTGACAAGGAATATCTCCAGCTGTAATGAGAATGCACTTGTATCACAACAAATACTGTTAATAAATGTATACATATCTAATTCTGGAACACTTCACTGTCGTCAGCTGACATCGCTGCTAGAGACGTACCTCCGACAAATGTGCTACTTCCTGTTCCTGGCTGCCGACCCAGACTTCTCCACAAGCTACTTCAGCAGCACCAACTCTGACATAGCAGAGGGCACCATCGGGGTGAGTTCATGCCAGACCCTCCACTGCTCATGGCCAACATTGTACTGTGTATTGTACCAACCTATGTCGGGCCCCTTTTCTTCCCAGAGCCACTACCAGTCCATTCAGACATTGTACTGTGTATTGAGAGTAAATCTTCCAGTCTCTTTCACGATGCTCCACCACAACCTGGTGGAAATCCAGCTCTGAGATTGTGAAACCGATCTAGTACAAACTGAAGGGTTTTGTTCACAATTTAATCCACATAAAGATTTTCAGCTCTCTGCTCTCTGTTCCAGGCCGTCCGCTACCCTCTCCTAGAGAACTTCGACAAGACTGGCCTGATGAAATTTTCGTTACTGTTCGGTGAGGATGAGATCTACATGTGTCCATCACACTTCAATGCCTGGCAGGGGAACAAAGAACTCACCGAGGTTCCCCTGGCCCAGCTCAGCGATTACTCCCCCTACATGCTGACTCTTCACCTCCAGGGGAACTCCCTCACCAGCATCCCGAAGGAACTCTTCTCTCAGCTGCCCAATCTCAAAGACCTTGACCTCTCGTCCAACCAGCTCTCCGAGCTTCCAGAAGAAATAGGACTGTGTACGAAGATGCTGAATCTCTGCGTGAAGCTGAACCAGTTGAGGAGTCTTCCAGATAGCATCGCCAACATGACGATTCTGAACAGAATCGACATCAGCAACAACCGATTGACCGAGATTCCTCCGTTCATCACAAAGCTGGAGAAGTTGGTGTGTCTGAACGCCAAGACGATGCAGCTGACCTCGCTGCCGGAGGACATTGGGAATCTGCAGATGCTGGAGTTGCTGTACCTGAACGAGAATGCCATCCACAGTCTGCCAGAGAGCTTCAAGACTCTGGCCAATCTCAAGGAACTCGCCCTGAATGGACTCAGCTGGGTGAAGATTAAAGCCAATACCATCCTGTCCAAAAGGAACTTTGAGAACACTTTGAATGCTGCGAATCTCATGCACTGGTTGGATGCCAATGAACAGGTATCATTTCATTTTATTTATAGCATATTGGAGAAGTGGAAGTTAACCCTCTCCCTGCTGGATTTGGCATAAGTACTGCTCTTTAGGGCATCTCTGGTTGCCTCCAGCATGGAGAGGGCTAATAAATCTTGAATATCTGCTACTCACAAGCATATTATCGTTCTGAGAATGAAAGGGATTCACTTGACACTAAATATGACTTATATTTATGGAATTCAACACCATTACAGAATTGTTTCACACATTTACAATGAATATAGAGAGATAGAGATTGATGGTTATAAAATTATTGACATATCGTTTTCTATGTTTAGAACAAGACTGCAATCTTCCAGTACTTTGATGAGAACACCAATGGAACCCTGGAGCCCAAGGAAATCGGCAAGCTAAATGCCACCATCTTCTACACCTTCCCAAGGTTTGGCTACATGGGCACAGAACCCCCAGGTTAGACTCTAGTCCTACTGAGAACACCCATACTGCTGAGAACACCCACACTGCTCAGAACACCCACAATTCTCAGAACACCCATACTAATCAGAACACCCACACTGCTCAGAACATCCATACTACTGACAACACCCACACTACTGACAACACCCACACTACTGACAACACCCACATTATTCAGAACTCCCACATTTCTCAGAACCCCCACATTGAGACAGATTATCAGTTTGATTTGCATGACTTCCAGATGAGGACACAGCGAGCGGCTTCCCGGAGGAGATCCTGCACCTAGAGCGTCTGGAGTATCTCAGTCTGCAGTACCAGGGAATCGTGTCCATCCCCGACGACATCGACCGACTCAAGAACCTCAAAGTCCTCAACCTCAGTCACAACCCATACCTGCTGTCCATCCCAGCACAGACCGGGAATCTGCCACTCAAACGTGAGTATATCATCCCGTAATCTCAGTCACAACAGATACCTGCTGCCCATCCCTGCACTCGTCGCAAATGGGTGAAAGATTCCCTCAGGGACATTACACTCTATATTCACCTTCAACTCTGCACAGACTGGCATATGATCCCATAACCAGTCTTTACCTCAAACCCACTGGTCTATTCACTGGACCCGGACTCAATTCCTGGCATGCTTATTGGCTCACTTGACCCAAAATATGAATTTAAAACCCTGTGCGTCAATCAAACTGCAGGGAATTGGGTCTGGGTGCAGGGAATAGACCACAAGTCCACGCTCAATTCCGTGTCTGGGGAATATGCCCCACCGTATATCATCCTACAACCTTATTTCCAATACACAAGACTCTTTAAATTTTTTTTTTTTTTTCATGTTTTTGTTTACATGTTTAGATACGCATTTTAAGAATTTATAAAGAATAATGTTCATAAATCAAAAGAATATCCAACATTATCTTTGACAAGCTAGTGTCTACTAGTTATTTTACTATTATTTTACTTACTACCTTATTCGTCACTACACGTATGAGGGAAAGATTCCTTCTGTGACGTAAAGCAATACATTATCTCACTTACTACCTGATCGACATATTGGTGCCAGACCACTGACTTGTATGGACGTTCTGTTCAGGTCTGGAGCTGGACGAATGTCCTCTACTGAAGACGCCACCCAAGGAGATCCGTGCCAAGGGGTTCGCCACGACGTTCTCGTACCTGAAGCGTCTGCTCAGCGGCTCCGTGGACTGTCAGAGAACCAAGCTGATGATGGTGGGACTGGGAGGCGCCGGCAAGACCAGGTAACACAGAGTTCACTTTAAACATGGTACAGTGCTCCCTCGATATAACGCTCAAGTCCATGACATGCCACCCACGTTATATCAACGAATATAATTGGAGAAAGAAAGAAAAAATATTTTTTATTAAGTTTTTTTAAATGGGGTCCACGTTGAACCCTGTGTTGTATCCGAATCTGCAGTGCATCGAAGAGCATATCGAGGGAGCACTGTATATTCAAAATATATAGAAAAGGATTGGGTACAAGTTATACCAATCTTAGAAAAAAAAACGCTCCCGAAATATTTACTTACAGTGACAATATGTCAAGATTATCTTCATGACCATGTGTAATATAATTAATACCTTGTCTCGGTCAGCAGAATTATTAATTTAGCTAAGTTGGTAGAGTGTTGGATTTAAAGCCAGACAAGGGTTTAGATCCCAAGATCAACTTTGTCATGTAACATATTGAAATGGTGTCATTTACCATGATCAGGGGCAGGTGATATTACAATGGTAGAGTGTTGATCTCTGGAGTCAAGTGCCCCAGATTAACATCCTGTCTCAGGGGCACATTATATATGTTTGCGAATTTCTGATGCAATCATAATCGGATGCCCTATCTGTACCATGGCAATGGAGTTGTAATCCTTGTTCCATCAGTACCAGCCGGTGTTCGCAGGTCTACAGCAACAGTCAGCACTACAGATGTTGCAGGTTTCCCCATACCCTAAACTGACAAGCCATGATATGAGTGAAATAATTTTGAAAGTGGCTTAAACCCAAATTCATAAAATAAGAAGAAAAAAACAATGGGCAGTGAGATTTCATCTATGACTGGCATAGAGATCGATATTTTTTTCTTATTTTATTTTCTGAATCGGGGTTTAGAGTCGCTTTCTAGATTATTTCACTAATATCACGACTTGTCACATTGCTACTCTACGGACAATGTATCCTATCAATATTGTGTCAGAAAGGTAACTTTTGCGAACATTGATGCAGGGCCCTCATGGTGGGATTTGAACTTGGAACCTTTGGCTCCGAAGTCCAACATTCTACCACTGTGCCAGAGAATGATCTCAACGTATGTGTGTAAGTGTGTATGTGTGTATGTTCCAGTCTGGTGAAGGCTTTGATGAGTGGCCACTACAAGACTAAACTCAGTGTCGGGGAGGACATCACTGACGGTGAGGACATCTTTCTTAATCGCATTAAATTTCATGTTACATCTTGCTTCACTGAATTGTAATTTTGAAAAAGTTGTTGTCCATCTATCTGTTGGTAATATCTGTATTTATTTTTCCCTTGATATGTTAAAATTATACCAAATTTCTAATTTTTATATTATATTGCATGTCATAATTTCAAATTTCCTAATTCAAATTTTAATTGAATTTTCTTTCTTCAATTTATATTGAATTTAATTCATGTGTTCAAATTATACTAAATTTCTTTATTTTATTTTATTTGTCGAAACAAATTTATCTTAGAGAAAGTTTTAACTTTTGCCTAGTGCCGCAATTTATTATTGAAATATTTGCAACATCTGACAGTTGTATTTCAAAGTATCAGATGTATCGTTCTCCAGGTATTGACATCTGTCCGTGGACGGTGGCTACGGACGAGGGACAGGTGACGTTCAGTGTGTGGGACTTTGCCGGGCAGACTGTGTATTACAACACTCACCAGGTACCTTGACCCTTTGTCACTCCAACAGACGTTGCCTTGTCATCACATTCTAGACATACCCGCTGGATTAGGAACAGAGGCGGCTCTTTAGGGCATTTCTGGTTGCCTCCCTCATGGAGAGAGTTAAAGTTACATTAATTTTGTCTCGAGAATATTTTGAATCCTTAATTTGAAAACGTGGAGCAGACCCTGATACTATGTTCCAATGTCGTCAGTTCTTCCTGTCTGACCGGGCGGTCTACATTTTGCTGTGGAACATTCGTCTCGGCCACGAACATGCCGGCCTGGACTTCTGGCTCAGCTCCATCTCTGTACACGCCCCTAAAGCCCCCATCTTTGTGGTGGGCACGCACGTCGACCAGGTGAGGGATCACTGCAAGGCTGTGCACTCTGTCCTTTATTCTTTTTGTAATACGTTGTTTTTGGTTTTTTTGAAATCATGGTACTTGTATGACCCGGGGCCCGTTGCTCAGAACAGAGTGTGGATCACTGCAAGGCTGTGCACTCTGTCCTTTATTCTTTTTGTAATAGGTTGTTTATTTTTTTTGGAAATCATGGTACTTGTATGACCCGGGGCCCATTACTCAGAAGAGAGTGTGGAAGCTTACACTGTAATGTTCTTCCTGTTAGCATCAACTTGTCATTCTTAGTACAACCATAGTTGTGTCAATTGTGTGGTGTATTCAGCAGGGAAAGGGTGATTACTTCTGGGTTTGTTCTGTGCAGTAATTCAGCAAATGAAAAGGGTTAAAGACCAATTCAAGATTTGTTCTGACTTTCATATCATTTATGACATTCCTCATACACTGTTGAAGTAGCGATGTAATGTTTATGTCTGACCAATGGTTGTAGGTGTCAAAGGTCGAGCTCCCTGTGAAACAGATGAAGCAGCGTTATCCTCAGATCACAGCGTTTCACTTCGTGTCTTCACATTCTGGGCAGGTAAGGCTGAGCCTATAGCTCAATCTATGTAGACCTCTGTGTGATGTAGGGTTTGCAGATTTATCATTCTGACAGAAAACCTGGTCATAGAACGAAGCACTAGTTTTAGGGGAACCACATTGAACTCAGTTTATTATTTCTTTATTTTAAGCTTGCACAACATCTTATGAATCCCGGCAGATGAAGGATGTGGATTTGAATTAAGTCAATTCACAAAGTGAACTATATTCATGAATTGACCCAGATAATAAAGGACCCAAGTCAACAGTGTGGGGGAGGGGTAGCAAGAAAATTGATGTGGATTCGTCTGCGTACCTGCATATAGGCAGTGATGCCTCTGCCTGTGTGTAATCTGATATTCACCATCATGATATGATCCAAATTAAAGGAACCACAAATTGGGACAAAATCATGACGGGACTCTACTTATGAAATGATCCTGGCATCTATGAAACACCAGCCTCACTTCCTTATATAGTAGCCTAGCTATCTTACTTAGACTGTCATTACTGTGAGTAATGGGAACGTTGTGTTAGATCCCAGTCCAATCAGTCGTCTGTTTGCAGGGTGTGCAGCAGCTCCAGGGGAACCTGATTGACGTGACACTACAGCAGTCGTACATGGGAGAGAAAATACCGGGAGTCTGGCTGAGCTTTGAGAAGCAGATAGCGAGGTAACATAATAATAATAATGATGATAATGATAATCAAGTTAACATAATAATAATAATGATAATGATAATGATAAGATAAGATAATAAATGATAATAATAATAATGATAATAATAATAATAATTGTTATTATCATTATTATTATCATCATCATCAATAATGATGATGATAATAGTAATAATAATGATGATAATAATTGTTATTATCATCATTATCATCAATCCCATCATTTTCATAATAATAGTAATATTATGATAATATACAATAATAACAGTAATAATATTCGGAGTGAGTGGTACAGTTATTTGGACTTTGGAGCCAAAGGTCCCAAGTTCAAATCCTGCCCTGGGGGCCCAGCATCAAGGTTCATAATATTCATAATTTCCATAGTAATAATATAATGCATGTAATTCAAATTGCATTCGTTATATCATATTTAGCCTCGCAATAATATAAGCAAAAGTATTACAAGATAAAGCAGTTGTTATTATCGTGGACAGTATGACTGAGTAAGCTATGTTCTCGCTTTATCTCAGTCTAAGGAGCCGCAGTGTTATCGAGTACAAGGAGTTGGAGAAGACTGCCAATGCGTGTGGAATCTTCTCACAATCGGAGGTCAGTATCACATGGTCACATCCTAGGAATCTTACCTGCATTAGGTATCAGACCCAGAGATTACATGCACAGGCTCAAATTTTGTATGTGAACAAAACCTTGAGTTGAGCATTAAATAATACTGAAAATAGTTCCGTAATCTCGTGGCCTGGATGCCAGACAAACACTAGCAATATTAGCCAAAGGTGTAAGCCTGTTGGCCGAGACCAGTAGGAACATTTATTATCACATAGATTCTTAAATTATTCGTCACCTTTCGTTATTGGATGAACTATGTGGGTGGGTATTGCACAGATTGTACTTGACTTAATGTACATGTCACTCTCTCACTCTCTCAGGTGTACCAGGCCGTACAGTTCCTGCATGAGTTGGGCTCACTCCAGTACTTCACCAACGAGTATCTCAAGGCCTACGTGGTGGTCAATCCACAGTGGATCGTGGATGTCATGGCATGTGTCGTGTCTGTCAAGGATTCTCACATAAAGGTATGTCAAGGATTCTTACATGAATGTATTCCAAGGATTCTCACACAATGGCATGTAAAAGCGCCTCACATTAAGGTGTCTCATGAAATAAAGGTATTATATGTCAAGGATTCTCACAAAAGCATGTCGATGATTGTTACATGAATGAATTCAAGGATTCTACATGTAAACGGGCCTCACAGTAATGTGTGTCACAAATTCTCACATAAAGGTACGTAAAGGATTCTCACATAAAGGTATGTAAAGGATTCTCATGTAAAGGCATGTAAAGGCATGTAATGGCATTGCTTGCTATCAGGATGGCCGTCTACGACACGAAGACATCGCAAATGTGTGGAAGGATTACCCAGAATCCCTGCACAGCTGGATGTTGAGACTGACGGAGGAATACGACCTGACGTTTCCCCTAGCAACTGAAGCCGTCAACCTGGTGCCGTGTTTACTTCCTGAGAGAGAGCCAGAGGTAATGTACAATAATACTAGTAATAATGATAATATTAGTAGTAGAAATAATAATAATAGTAGTAGTAATTGGTTTTAATATTATACAGCAAAATTGACGAACGTGAAATTGCATGACCCGTATTTTGTTTTGAATTATTATAGCGTTTTGTAGAAATTCTGCAGTGATATTCTGGCTGCCTGTAGTTCTTCATTCTGATTGGCTGGTTCCTCCTGCAGTACATGTGGCCGGAGCTGGACAGGAAAGGCTCGGTGCGAGAGACGAAGATGGTCTACAAGTTTGACTATCTGCCGGCCGGGCTGTTCAACCGAGGCCAGGTTAGACTCCACCAGTTCAGTGACAGCGCCCTCATCTGGAAGCGAGGGTCGTTCCTTATGAAGAACAAACACGTCTGTCTTATACAGCAAACCAGGTAGACTACAGAGAAGGGAGATAAGAAATAAAGCTTTTTGTCTTTCTGGGAAGTTTGTTTATGTTCAAATATGTTATGGATATTTTTTTAAATATTCTTTTCATTTTACTTTTCAGCAATATAATTTCGTCAATCCCATTGAATATTTTAAAGTTTCAAATGAATTTACATTTCTCTGATTTGATATCTTAAGTTTCAAATGAATTTTAATATTTACAATTTCATATGTCGATTTAATAATTAATTGTAATATATCTGATTTCATGTTTATTTTATTATTTCTGATTTTATATCAAGTTGGAAATTAATTTCAATATTTCTGATTTTGTGTTTATTTTATTATTCCTGATTTCATATCAAGTTGGAAAGTAATTTTAGTATTTATGATGTAACTAATCATGACTATCCGCATGAAATATGCAGTGACAACTTTCCATATTTTCAGACAATCCGAGCTGATAGTGCGGGCACAGGGGCTGCGACCAGAGAACATTGTGTTTCTTGTACATGAGGTGTTCGAGACGCTGATCGCCGAGTCCTTCCAGGGCGTGACCTACGACTTCCTTCTGCCTTGCCCAGACTGCATGAAACTGGTACGGATAACTCTTGTTGCACCAACATTGATTATCTCCCTTGGATAATTATTATTCATCACAACATTTTTGTATATCACATATAAAATAGAAACTTACCTTTAAAACTTACTGGCCCGAATAATGATACAAATAATAAATGTTTACTGGCCCTTAGGATACCTTTAGCATCGGGAGAAATGCCCCCGGCCAGCGGGTCAGCAGTAATTTCGAACGTTGATAAAAGTGTATAAATTAATGCATTCATTAATCTAATTTTGGTGTGTTTATTAATATTTGCAAATCAAGTTTAGATATGATTACTGTTGCTGTATTTCTCTGCAAGTTTTCTAGCTTAATACTGATTGTGTTCCTGTATTCTCAGATGTTGAAGGACCCCCACATGTTTTCTGCGTCCACTATCCGGCGAGCCAGCGAACTGCGAGCTCCTTTCTTACAGTGTCTGAAGTACTTCCATACTGTCTCCATCGTAGAGCTACAAGGTATGTACAGCACAGCCAGTAACAGTGGTAATGCAAAAGTACATGAAAATATATGATGTTTGCAGGGTTTCTCTGAACGCGCAATCCTGCGTCCCATATGCAAAAATTGCAAAAGTTTGGACGCACTTTATTAATAAAAATTGTTGATAAGTATATAAATATGCGTCCCCGTGACTCTCAAAAATTTAAACCTAAGTGGAACCCTGTGTTTGTATAACTATGTAATAATAATAATAATAATAGTTCATTTATAATTATATAGGACTTTTGCGATATTTCAATAAAATCTTTTGATGTCGCCGCAGATTGGCGACGCGATATTTGGCTCGGCTCCGGTGTATGAGGATATTAACAGTATAACTGCATGTCCATGTTTTCAGGAATGATGCCTCCGGACTCTAATGTATCATACGACATCCATCTGGTGCAGGCCGTGCAGGGTCTGAAGGAACTGTCCAAGGATCTCATGGCTGGTCAGTCCTCCTCTGTTGTGTTCTGTCCACTTTTGGGTCATCCTTATGTAGCCATAGTATGATATGAAATGCTCCTACTGGTCTCGGCCAGTTGTGGTACCTTGGTTCTGTCAGTAGTGTTGGACTCAGGTTCAAATCTCAGGACGATGTGGTTCATTGAAAGTATTAAGCACTGCTCTTCCCCCATCTCACCTACAGATATCTTTGTGTCGTACTGCTACAAGAACGCCCCCGTGGACTGGTCCAACAAGACTATGGTTCACCCGTCCACCATCTGCACAGACCTGGACAAAGCAGGATATAAGTGGTGGGTCATACAAGTCAATACATGACATCTCTTGTCATGAAGCTTTCTACCAGGTTTCAGAACTTGTCTTGAGGAATCTGATCTTGTTCTTCTTCAAATGCAACTGCAAGTTTCTAACCCTCTCCCTGCTGAAGGCAACCAGAGATGCTATTAAGAGCAGTATTTGTTCCTAATCCAGCAGTTCCTGGAGCCTGTAGATGTTGGGGAAATTCTTTGTTGTTAAAATAGTATAAACCAAGTCGGTTATGTGTATAAATAATGCTATTGGCCCTATACTTAATTTTATTTAGTATTTGTCCTTTATCTGTAGCATGTACTGGCAGTCTGTCACCATGTGTTGTTCAGCCTCTCACCATGTGTTGTTCTGCCTACACCATGTGTTGTTCTGCCTACACCATGAGTTGTTCTGCCTACAGCTGGTACAGAGAGGACACCAACAGATACTCCACGGACGAGATGGCAAAGGCTCTGATGGACTCGGGGATCATCCTGGTCTTCATCTCCAACGACTACGTTCAGGACGAGAGCTGCTGCAACATGTTCAAGTACGCGCGCCTCACGCTGCAGAAGCCCATGATCCTGGTGGTGGTGGGGACCAACATGGAATGGAGGGCCAGCAAGCTCGGCATCCTCATGGCCGACGAGGTAGAAACCCGCAGACTTGTGATGTAGCAAAACATTGCGTATTGCCATCCTCGTTACATAGGATCAGTGACTATTCTTACGTTTCCATCTATGATCATTGTACAATGGAATTCACATATTTCATTAAAGAAGTTAGCTTTTAGTTTTGATTTGAGAATGCTTCTTTCAGAACATGGTTCTGTTTCCAGGTGTTCATCAGCATGCTGAAGCCAGAACGCTATCCGAACAAGTTTGAGGAGCTACTGAAGGTTCTGAAGGTCAGAGTTGACAAGGAGATGAACGAGCCCGACTACCCGCCATGTTTCATCAGCTACTGCTGGAAGAACTCTGCACAGGCTGTCGCCAAGGGAACCATGTGAGTATACGGATGGAAGTGAATACATGTACTGAAGTGTGTACCCTGTGTGTATCGCGGCAATATGTTGATTTTGACAGTACAACAAGGTACTGCTTTACAAAGAATTGTGAAATAGCCGTTGGGAACACTTTCTCATAATTATCAGACTTCATTTTCCTGACCTCACTCACACTCAGCTCTGTGAAGTCACCATGCGTGAGCACCCTTTCATACAAACTCCTCACATCACATGCTACACAACTGATTCCCTCCTCACAGGACCATGGAAGGAGCTGTAGGCTTTGGCGATCCGCGCGAGATCAAGGGTTTCCTGGACGACAACGAACTTCCCTGTTGGCTGGATGTAGAGAGAGTCGGACTGGTGAGACCTTCGCTCAGTTACCTCCCTTTGCTTGAAGTATTGATGTACTGTTATTACCTTTGTTATGTTGGGTATCATTAATATCATTAGAGTTGTTGCGTATGGGTGAAATATTCCTGCTGCGGCAAAAAACACCCAATTCAATCAATCAATCAATCAAGTGTACGTTTCTGAGTGTAGTGTTATGTTTCTGTGTGTATATTTCAGCATGGTCTGTTCGAGGACATAGCGGAGGGCCTGATACAAGCCAAGGTCGTGATCGTGTGTATATCTGACGAGTACGCCAACTCCCCCAACTGTACGATGGAGTTCCGGTACGCCGCCAACACGCTCAAACTTCCCATGATCCTCGCTGTTGTCGGCACTGGCAACAACTGGAGGGCATCTGAGGTCAGTCCGAGAGTCGTCTATCATGAGTTTGTCTGTCAGTTGTATCTGTCAGTAGCCTTTGTGTCAGCAGTCTGTCATTAGTTTATCTGTCAGTAGTCTGTTTTCCTATAGTCTATCAATTATTAGTCTGTTTGTCACTAGTCCGTCATTGACATTATATATGGCAATACCTTGTGTACTGATAGCTCGTACTATTCAGGATCATCATAGTGGATCACCATGTCGGCAGAGGATAGAATGGCAATAGTACTTTTGTAATTAGTTTGTTATTTTTTCTGTCAATAATCAGTCATTAATGTGTGTGGATTGACAAGTAATATATTCCAGAAATCTACTCTCAGACATGATACATTTAACTGCATGATAATTAATTAATGCCATTAATCTCTGAACAGCTGGGAGTGATGACGTTGAACTACCCGATCGTCAGCTTCCAGGAGAACAACAAGACATCGTTCCAGAAGCTGTTGACGCTGGTGAAGAGTTGTCTGCCCGAGTCTCACATGGACAATGTCCTGTCCCTCAAGCAGGAGAAGGACCGCGCCAATGAGGACCAGAAGAGCTTGTCCTACCAGGAGCTGTGTGAACTGGCTCAGAGGAAGTTCCTCAGACAGGTGGTGCAGTACGCAGACGACCAGGACACCGCCGCGCCGTACCCCAGACTCTTCCTCGTAGACTTCGTACAGGACGACGCAGGTCAGTGCTTGGAGGTCTGCGCAGCAGTGCCATTGTTATTGTCACTTTTTCATTGTCATTTTTATTGTCATTTGCATCGTCATTTTCATTGTCATTTTCATTGTCATTTTCATCTTAGTTTTTGTTGTAATTTTCGTTGTCATTTTCATTGTCAATTTTTATTGTCATTTTCAATGTCATTTTCATTACCATTGTCATCACAATTGTCATTAGGGACATTCCTTTAAACTGTACTAACTTTCTGTCCTATCTGTACTGAACCTGTAAAAGGAATGGCTCGCACATTTGGAGCGTGACATCACTTTACCTTTCCCTGTTGTGTCTGCACTGCCAGTGAAAGAATCTTGAAAGCCGATCTAAACCCCAATTTAAAAGCATAATATCACAGATATTTATGGTCGTTTGGGACTAGTTCTTAGCTACAACTGCAAAATACATTCACTTGACATAC
>JAVCKZ010102464.1:0-10865 GCA_034780755.1 Lepetodrilus elevatus
ACTACTACTACTACTACTACTACTACTACTACTACTACTACTACTACTACTACTACTACTACTACTACTACACCTACACCTACTACTCTCTCGCTTTCTGTAGGCGTGTGTGTCCATTGCATTGGTGAAGAGAGACGCCATCGGATGTTTCACAAACAGACCTACTCCACTATCGAATTGTCATTTTGTAAAAGCCCCTCCCCTTCCATACGTCATGTCTATTGTAGCATATATTATAGAATTCAGAGTGTAGCGAGTTATACGACCAACATGACAACTATATGCTCATGCTTACGACAAGGATATATTTATAGGTTATCTAATATCCACGTATACTACTGTGTTATCAATGTGCTTTATGCATTGTCTCATGGTATATTATCAGCTACAAGTGTGCAAGTGAACAATAGGCCTATACATGTAGCACAAGCCTACATTTATCACATACACATTATTCTTATTAATATTCTTACTATCGTATTAGAATCTAAATGCTATGAAAACTCTCTGAACAATGGTTCATCACTATAATGGCAAGTTAAATATATTTATAAATTAACTTTAGGCTTAATTGTGGAAATCGATACGAATAACAGATTTATATTTGTGTCATACTAATAACATCAATACTTGTATTACTATTACTACCTATACTACATTTTCATGACATTTTCATGACAATATGCCATGTTCGTGTCAATAGGTATCTATCTGGTATAGTAAATGCTTCTTGTTTTCCGTAACTGGCAGCTGGTAACCGGAATAAGTACGACTAAGTTTCTGATATTGGTCACCACATAAATATGGAGCGGACATAAAATATGATAGAATATAATACAGTATTTAGTATTTTTATGAAGATTGTTTAAAAAAATTAACGAGTAAACAATCGCCCCCCCCCGCCCCCCCTCCACACATCCTCACACACATCCTTACCGCCAAATCAACCGCCAATTATCAGATGCAAAGTGAGCAATTCCCTTATGTTTCACTTGCTATACTTTGACCTAGGAATTATAAAGGTAAATATTTAGTCATCAATTAATTATTAATTCATTTCCAAACAATTTATTGATTGCCATACTGGCCATGGTAATTCCCCGTGTTTCAGAGTAACAATGCTTTTCTTACAATGAGTGTTATGCCAGCATCGAGACCTCATCGAAGACGTTTCATGGCATTTAACATTTCCTTTTTACTTAAATGCCAATTTAAACCAAAAGAAATTAAAATAAAATCGTTAAAAATTAATAAGATTGCTATGAAACGTCTTTGACAACAATAACTACATTTAGGTCAGTAGATGACACATTGAATTAACGTGACAGTCGGTTAATTTTATAATTACAACAACATAGCCTACCACTGAATAATTACCATAACATTTATATAAACGTAAATGTATAGGCCTACTATTGGCTTATGACTTAAAGTGTTAGTATGTCTTAATCAGAGCCTGTGCTCCATGTATAGCATTGACGTGTCATTTGATTCGTATTAAAATTAGCTCCCAAACCAACGCTTCTCTGATGATTTTCGCTCATCTGAACACAGCCCAACGGTTCTGTAGGGATCTCAATATTAACCCTCTCCCTGCTGAAGGCAACCGGTGATGCCCTAATGAGCAGTGTTTTTGCCTAATCCAGCAGGGAGAGGGTTAAACCTGTTAAATACACTGACGTTTAATAGAAGCAGCATGAACTATAGAGCTCATCCCCCCCAGGGAAGGATGGAACTCCCGAGCTACGCTAGAACGGAATAGATCACCTGGCACAGGCGGCAAGATATCTAATATGGACGAAGAAACGTGTGATGATGTGGTCCGATATAGTACGAGACATTGGTGCCATTGAACGTTATCAGAGACCCAATGCTCCAAGCGTCTCTGGACACAGCCCATAGCTGGATACCGGCGCTTATATGAGACATTGGTACCATTGAACTTTATCAGAGACCCAATGCTCCAAGCGCCTTTGAGCACAGCCCATAGCTGTGGATACCGGCGCTTTATAAATGGATATTTTGATTGATTGACTGATTATTAAAATTGACATATTATTACTGTACTTCAGGTAAGAGCATGTGCTGAAACATACAACACTGGTTAACTAACGTTTTGACGAATTCCAGGAACCGACATCACTTGCTGAAGACATCATGCAAACCCAAGAAACAGCATCAGTGCCACTTTAAATTATTATACGTAGCGTATGAAAAAGCAGTCACAGAGTCTAGGCCTTGAAGATGGCTGACGAGATAACATCTCTCTTATCATTAGAATATCTTCGTTTTGTCATGTTGATGAATAATCGTCATGAAATAGAACTACCAGGATAGTGGATACACGGCTCAATCTATATTTGTTTGCGTATACTAGTATATAATACGATTTCATTCATATTTCCTGAAGATATAAAGGTGAATACACAAATGCTAATACAATTGGTTAAAACCTCACAATGGCATGGAGTTGTTGCAAACGAATTAAGGGATATCAATGGCTGGCAGGGAAAACAACTTTCGCATGCTTGTGTTATATTAACCCAGGCCTTACACAATCACATTAAAATTATATCCTAAAATAGGCTAAATTGACGCTCAGATATTTTAGCAAATTTAGGAAAATAATTTCGAAATGTTATAAGGAGCTTTCCGAGATCTGATTTTAATGAGATTGTTCAAGGCCTGGGTTAATATACTTTTACAAGGTGACAATTGTTTTCTCGTATTCCAACCTGTGTCCATCGATTCGTTTGTAACAAGCCTACGTGACCTTTTGACCTTTGGTACTGGTATTGTCTCCCTTATCTTCATGACACTATGATGTTATCTTCATAACGACATGGTTACAAACACACGTATCCATGGATAAAGTCTAATGAGTAGCTAATGATAATTTATTTATTTATTTTAATTTTGTTAATGTTGTTAATTTTAATTTTTTTTAAAATTTTTGTTTGTTTTGTTGTTAATAGTTTATAGTAATAACATTATCTTGATGGATTTATTTTATTATTTTATTATTATTATTATTATTATTATTATTATTATTTACTTATATGTATTACTATACTTAATGTCCACTGGTCAATATTTCAATTGAAGAAACTTTAAAACTGCTATATATCATGATACTGTTTGGAGTATCCCGAAAGTAATCTATGTTTAATTGAAAACTGAAAGCAGGCAACTTTCAATACATTAGAGCAAATTTAATTTAATACTTTATGAGTAGCAAAAAGTAGCAACTATACTGGTATAGTACACCTTGGTCATTTTCTCAGCGCAATTAAGCCACACATTGCATTAGACGATACAAAAAACGTAAAGAAAGGTTTTCTTTATGTTACTTGATAGTTTGCTAATAACTGAAAAGTGAGGGCCAAAAACAATATCTCTGTGAAAATGTTGGGTTTTGTTTCCAAACCGATTTACCACAGGAATAACTTATTTATTACCATTTAGAAGACCGTCGATTATTACATTATGAGTTCTATTATGACATTAAGCCCACTTTAATTTCAAATTAGATTGGTCAGATTATGTAACGCATGTACACGAATATTTCTATCCTCAACATTTACAAGCATCGACAGAGTTAGTCCTTGTCAAATATGTTTCGTGGCATTTTTTTCCGATTCTTAATGTAATAATGATTTCTTAAAACATTTTTGTGACCATTTTCCCGATTTTTATGATTTTTGAAATGTTTCAAAATCATTACAGTTCAAATCGAAAACATAGTTACGAAACGTCTTTGATAAGAACTACGATGGAGCAACCTTAAATTCGAAGATCTATTAGGTAGAGAATGATTCGACCAAGATCGGTAGGGTTCAATTTTCCAACGAGTAATTTCTGGAAATTACAAGTCCCAATTGAATAGCAATGGCGAGCTGACAACTCGGTGGTCTGTTGTATACATGACTGATAAATCAATACCATAATAAAATGTCCTGTTCGTAGATTGAATGGATTTACCCCTACTGCTAATTATTATCGTCCAAATTGTAATTGGCTATTGGCCGAATAACACACAACTCTTGAACACTATCAGTCCAATGAAAAACCTCAGTGTATTCTGTTCTATGGTCTATACGATCATGAATTCTATGAAACGAAAAACTTCCTAGCAATTCCTGTTCGAGATTAACATGCTCCTTTTTGTAAATTTATATTTGTAGATTATCTGGTTATCCGAGGTTCTTGACCTGAGTGAATACAGGTTCTACCCGGCTATGAAGTTATACTTGCAACAATTAATGTTTCAAAAAACCAGAGAGAGTATACTGATCATGAACTAGAAGAATCCGAAATAATTAAATTCCTAAAAATAAAATTGAAATGCTTAAAAATATAATACAATACTAATACTATTGTCTATTGGCCTAGCCATTTAAATTTTATTATTTTGTTTTAGACTTTAAAAAAATGTAATTTCGGACTTATTTATTTTAAAGATTTAATTTCGGACTTTATTAAATAATATTTTTAGATATTATAAAAAAGAAGATATATAATTTAGGATTACCGTGAATGAACCTTAGCAATGCATTACTAACACAGCCTTGTGGAACTGACCATGGTGCCTAGTTAGACATCTTCAAGACCCCAGTGACTGCTATTTCATACGCTACAGCTTAGTGGTGTATGTTTAACCCTCTCCCTGCCTTCAGCAGGGAGAGAGTTAAGGCGATAGTGCCCAAGTGCTAGAGGATGGGCCATAGGAATCACCATTTATTTTGTTCACACTGAAAATAATACCAATAACGAACAATACTTTTTCATGGTTTATTTTATAGAAAGCTAAAGTCAGGCAACAATATTGCATTACCTACTAATATAAAGGAAAAAAAGGTTTCAGAATAATAAGTAACTATTTTCATATTCAAGGCAATATTCTTATGTAAATATGTTGTGACAAAATTTGTCTTACAACATACATTTATAGCAACATAATAACTGGAATTATATCACAATTTTATATACTGAACAATAAAAATACTTGTGGATTTCTGCAAATACAAAATGGATTTCATAAAAGATAAAATATACAACAAATATACAATAGTTTTTCAAATATATATCTTGTATGAAATGTACAATATTTATATAAATACTGTATATTAATATTCAAACATATCACAAAATGCAATTCATCTCAATTACTATGAGAACAATATTCAGACACAAAAATACTTCTGTAAGTTTTATTGCAGCAGTTGGTTGGGTAAATAATGCCATTACTTTTAAAGTGGCAAGATCATTCTTGTGTGGAACATTTATATTATTTTTAATTAAACAAACAATAATTCAACATACTTACTAACAAGCAAAAACTATGAACAAAATAAAAACTACAAAAATCATGGTAACACAATATCACCAATAACATTATTATTTTCTAAATACGACAGATTATTAGTTTGGTTCTAAATTTAGACTGACCTGGTTTTCCCCCCTGTGGACAACCATTTTATGTGAATACAAAGAATTATAGGACATTGGGAGGGAATTCTCCACATAAAACTGATGCCATTATCACATCATGATTCAGTGACTACCGGTACAATCAATTCAGATCTGATGATAGGTGTATTTAATAAATTATGAAAAAATAAAATGTTCATACATGACAACCTAAATTATTAAATAATTTTTGGAGAACCAAAAAAAAAATCATATTTCTCGGGGAGTTATTAAGAGAATTATATAAAACCCCTGTTAGTCACCTTTTAGTAATACGGTATGCAAAGATGATCTTACCACCAAGTTTTATTGCAATAGTTAGTTAAACTCATATGATATAACTTGCAACACACTACCAGGGTCCCATTTCACAAACAGATTGTAGCGCTACGAGAGTTGTAACTTCTATACTCTAACATATAGATCGAGTTACAACTCTCACTGCACTATGATTGTTCCGTGGAACGGGTGCCTGTTGTTTCAGACAGTGTATATCAGAGTTGTCCATTTGACAAGAAAATCGACATCCTTGTTAACCCTCTCCAAGCTGGACAGGCATTGCTCTTTAGGGCATCTGTGGTTGCCTTCAGCAGGGAGAGGGTTAAACCATGCAGCTGCTAACTGACAAGTATATATTATTATGACCCTGTCTCACATTTTACAAGAACGAAAAAAAATGGAGAAAAAAAAGGGGAGACAAAAATAAAAGAAATAAATATCAAACACACTGCAGTATTCGTCGCAAATGGGTGAAAGATTCCCGCAGCGACATTAAACTCCATATTCACTCACTCACTGCAGTATACAAAATAAAAGGAAAATGCGAATGAAGCTTTTCCCCCTCATTTTAGATAGTTCAATTAAATCCCAATACAAAAAGTAGGAAATTATACTTATTTGATTTACAGCCTCTCTTGGGAGACTCGTTGATATTAACAAGAAATGTGTGCTATGGAAATTTCCCTTTCAACAGCATACCCTAACATGCCAGATGTTTTTATTCAATTAGCAGGACATACAATTATTAGGAAGCATTAACCATTACTAAATACTGATTAAAAAGTGTTGTTTAACATTACTTTGGGAATCTTTTACCTATTTGTAAAAATACTAAATATTAAACATAAAATTAACATAAATTGAAATAGTATTAGTGTTGATATTGAAATAGTATTAATGGAGATTGTCATACAATTAACCTTCTCAAAGCTAGAGACACCGAGATATTCCCGCTAAAAAAAAAAGAGAAGAAAAATAAAACAAAGGAAAAAAAAAAGAGAAACCCTGTGCAGAGGTTTGTGTTATATTGTGCTTATGTACATACATTTGTAAGTATACATTTTGCACTCATATCATGACATATGCATACGCAACACACTTACATCAAAGGGGCTGGTGGTAGCGCAATGGTAGAACATTTGGACCGGAGCCAAAGAACCCGGGTTCAAATTCCGTTCCAGGAGCTCGGCATCAATGTTCACGAAAGTTGACCTTTCTTACGCGATCATGATAGGATATGCGCTGTCGTTATCATCCTTGGTCTCTAACCACCAGCCAGTGTTTGCAGGTTTACTGCAACATTCTACACCATGGATGTTGCAGGTTTCCTCTTGTCCTGAACTAACAAGTCATGATAAAAGTGAAAGATTCTTGAAAGCGGCTCTAAACCCCCCAATTGAATAAAAAAAACTATAAAAAAAACCAAACTTGCATCAATTATACATTAGTGATTGTAACTGAAATAATTATTTGTATTTTCACATACTGGAATTATAATAAATCTACAGAATAATAAAAGTTAATTCACACCCCCAAAAAAATATTGTTGTGCACAATTTTGTACTTCAAATTATACCAAATGTTTTGGACAGAGTTTGTATTGGCAGTAGGGATATGGTATGCTGTTAGTCAAATGCATGCATCATCTCAACATTGTATGGATTGAACACAATAAAACAAACCATTATACATGTAACAGTATTTGGTGATACCTTACAAAACACTAATGTACAGCAAGACAATAATATACTTTTGAGATTTTTTTGTCCTTCTGAAATAATTGTACAAGATGTGATACAAATTGACAACTACCATATGTCATATAGAGATTAGTCTGGAAGAATTAGATATTTGTTTTGCCCATCCTACTTAGCGATCGAAACATTATAATATTTGTAAGTGTAATAATTATAATGTGACAATCACTTCATGAAAATAGTTCCTTCCCACGGAACAGTCTTAGTTTGATGATATTTGCAGCAAGAGTACTGGGTAGATACCATGTAGCTGACATTGGTATAATCTTAATTGGCTACCTTTAATAGAACCCTTATATATATATAGGAGCTGCAAGTGGAGCGAATTCTATTTTTAGACGTGCCAAGTTTACTGATTTTGGTGATAAGCGTGTAGGTGAACTTTGCATGGTTGTTGTCTTTTTTTATATACCTTATGTTGCATCCGGATTTATTACCCGTGAACCATGCTGAACAACATAATTCATCTCTGAATCAAACAGAAATTTAAGGATATGATCCTTTGTAACGTCGTATTAAGATTTTCTCTGGAGTTTTCGTCGACCTAAGGCCTGGGCTTCTGTTTAGCCATCACCGGAATTTCTAGTTTTATACGATATTCTTCGAAATTCTAAAAATAGACATGATGCACTTGCAGCTCCTATTGGTATTCAGATCTCATACTAAGACTTGCTCAGATCTCATACTAAGACCTGCTCATGAAAAAAGGAAATACTCTCTCAATTCTCTAACCGTTGGATCATATCCAAGATGTCCTTGAGGTCTCCATCTGCTCTGCTTTCTGTCTTGGATTCAGCATTGCTGTCAATGCCCCTGTTCTTGTAATGTCTTGTCCTTCCATTGTCCTGCCTGGCAGACTTTGGTGTGTCTCCAGTCCTCTTCTGTTCCTGTTCATTGTCTGCTAGCTCATCCACAAGGTGGTCCTGTCCCTGTTGCTCTTTGGTAGTCTTCTTCTGTTTCTTTCCAAGTTCTTTCTCAAACCTGTCCAGAAGCTGGTCTATGAAGTGTTTCTGTTGTTGCTTCTTGGCAGTCCGCTTCTCTTCCTGTTCCTTTTGCACAAGCCTTTCCTCAGCCTGCTTTTTGGTAATTAACTTCTCTTCCTGTTCAACTTCTTTTTCAAGTTTGTCCACAAGCTTGTCTACAAGGTGCTCTTGTTCCTTCTGCACAAGCCTCTCCTCAGTCTTCTTATTGGCAATCTTCTCTTCTCGTTCCAGTTTCTTCTCCACTTTCTCCAAGAGATGATCCACAAGTTTCTCCTTGGACAATGGTACAGACTCTTGCTGCCTCTTCACATCTTCCTGTAACTTCACGCCAAGCGTCCTAATCAGATCGTCCAGATTTTTCTTCTCCATCTCTCTTTCTTTCATTGTCATTCTTTCGGCTTTTGCGTCGGGTTCATGCGCTCGTTTTAATTCATTAGTGATTCCCATCATCACAGCGTTCATGACATCGTCGTCTAGATCCTGACCGGACTCAGATTTCACCCCTTTCTTTTCAGTCAGCTCCTTGACAGTTTTTTCCTGCGAGTTTTCATTTAATAATCGCCTGACGGCAACGTCGATAAGCACATCCAATATCACGTCATTGAGTTTGTCGTCCGATATCGTAGATCTGAGTTCATTCTTTTCTTTCTTGTTAAGAACCCTCTTCACCAAGTAGTCCCCGCCATTTTTCTTCTCCTCTCGAGTGCCTGGTTTGTACAGCATCCAGTCTGAACCCCGAGATAAATCGGTATTTCTAAATCTTCGGACCAAATCCTTGATGATATTTACATCGGCGTTGTTAGTGGCTCTCAGGGTTGTGTCTGCAGGGACGTAAGGCTGCATATTTGCTACCTGATGTTCAGTCAGCTCGTTCTCTGCATCTCTGATAACTTGAAGCTGCTCGGCGTTGTCTATCCTGTCAGCTGTTCCCGTGGGCGTCACGTGAGGTGCCACGTTGTTGGAATTCTCCCCTGTAGTGCCATAAAGGACCAGGGTCCACTCGAAAAGGACTCCGCTGTTGGGGACCGTCGAATCCTCGTTAGTATCGATCACAAAAAGCTGCCAAGTTCCTTCAGGGTTCTCGCCCCAGGAGTGGACGGACATGAACGTGAAGTCGATCTCCTTTGTGCTCTTGTCGAGTGGGCGACGAGTCAGCAGTACAGATTGAGTTCCTGAGGGAGATTCCAGTTCGATTCGGACGTCGCCCCGGGTGGTGAAATTGATTCTAATCTGGACCTGGATGTGTTCCAGCCGTTGGATTTCGACGTCCTGATCCGGGCAACCGTCCACTTGGATGCTGTCTGAGACTGTTTGATAGCTTCTGATGATCCTGAAATACAGGTGCCGGAGATGGTAAATGATCGCAAACATGTCTGTATAACTGATAGAGGAAGGAGGAGGAAGAGGAGGAGGAGGAAGAGGAGGAGGAGGAAGAGGAGGTGGAGGAGGAAGAGGAGGTGGAGGAGGAGGAGGAGGAGGAGGAGGAGGAGGAGGAGGAGGAGGAGGAGGTGGAGGAATACCATGATATTTAACCAATGAAAGGAATATTTTGATACACCACCAATTTAAGGAATATTTTGAAACACCACCAATATAAGGAATAATTTGATACGCCACCAATTTAAGGAATATTTTGAAACACCACCAATTTCAAGAATATTTTGAAACACCAATAATTTCAGGAATATTTTGAAACACCACCAATATAAGGAATAATTTGATGCACCACCAATGTAAGGAATAATTTGATATACCAGCCATGCTAGAAATACTTTACACAAGGGACTCTGTGACAGATTCATCGGAAATTGGTGAAAGATTCCCGCAGCGACGTTAAACTCCATATTCACTCACTCACTGAGACAGATCACAAAGACGTCTCACCTATTCACGCTTGGCCTGCGGTATTTACAGATTTGCTGTGTGCCCACTCTGTTCCACGTCTGAGCCAACGCCACCATCCGACTGCAGTCCATGATCCCGAAGCCATAGATGGGACTCACATGGAAACCGGCACCGTTTAAAATCCATGTATCGGGGTCGTCGTTCGGTATCCGCGATGTGTGCACCACGATATGCTGCATATCTCGCCAGTCGAGATTACGGCTGCAAGGAGAGGAATTATGTGGCATGATAATATTGGGTTTTATGTATATGGCATGAACATATTGGGTTTTATGTATATGGCATGATAATATTGGGTTTTATGTATATGGCACAATAATATTGGGTTTTATGTATATGGCATGAACATATTGGGTTTTATGTATATGGCATGATAATATTGGGTTTTATATATATGGCATGATAATATTGGGTTTTATGTATATGGCATGAACATATTGGGTTTTATGTATATGGCATGATAATATTGGGT